>JANTOP010020003.1:17475-49394 GCA_027564815.1 Symmerus nobilis | reverse complement strand
CCCCCCCCCCCCCCCCCCCCCCAAACCCTTTAACAAAATATAAATTGAAATATTTAATCAACTGTTAAATGATAAGTTAATCAATTATTATTTTTCTGAGTGTAGTTCTTCTTTTCATGATTTATTATCGCAGGAAATTTATCAAACTTGTAAATTCTGTAATTAAATGAATTTTTATTGAAAAAAATTGAATTCGATCTCATAACTGGATAAATAATTTTTTTTTTTCGAAATCCGGGGATTAGTTTTTAGCTTTATTCATGAAGTACTCAGGAAAAAAATTTCAGTCAAATCGAGCGAAATTTTCTTTGCCAAATGTTGCTAATTTTCATTGCAGATATTTTCGCCCGCTGGTTATTCGATTTTTGCAAATAACCAGCGAGCAAAAATGTAATTTTAAATGCAGGTATTTTTGTCCGCTGGTTATTCAAATTTTGCAAATAACCAGCTAGCAAAAATGTAATTTTCATTGTAGATATTTTTTGCCCGCTGATTATTCGATTTTTGCAAATAACCAGCGAGCAAAAATGTAATTTTCATTGCAGATATTTTCGCTCGCTGATTATTCGATTTTTGCAAATAACCAGCGAGCTAAAATGTATTTTTCATTGCAGACATTTTCGCCCGCTGGTTATTCGATTTTTGCAAATAACCAGCGAGCAAAAATGTAATTTTAATTGCAGGTATTTTTGTCCGCTGGTTATTCAAATTTTGCAAATAACCAGCTAGCAAAAATGTAATTTTCATTGTAGATATTTTTTGCCCGCTGGTTATTTGATTTTTGCAAATAACCAGCGAGCAAAAATGTAATTTTCATTGCAGATATTTATGCCCGCTGATTATTAAATTTTTAAAATAACCAGCGAGCAAAAGTGTAATTTTACTTGCAGATATTTTTGCCTGCTGGTTATCCAATGTTTGCAAATAACCAGCGAGCAAAAATATGGTATTTATTGCAAACATTTTCGCCCGCTGATTATCCAATTTTTAATATAACCAGCGAGCAAAAATTTATTTTCATTGCAGATATTTTCGCCCATTGGTTATCAAATTTTTGTAAATAACCAACGAGCAAAAATTTCATTTTCAATGCAGACATTTTTACTCGCCGGTTATTTGATTTTTGCAAATAACCAGCGAGCAAAAATGTAATTTTTCTTGCAGATATTTTTGCCCGCTGATTATCGGCCAGATCGCAATTGAAATTTTCTTCAAAAAAAAAAATTATTATTATTTTTTTTCAAATTTTTTTTTCATATCCGATTCAATTTTAATTTAATTTGAATTTAATTAATTCTCTATTTAATTTAATTTTTTTTTTATTAATTCGTAAGTAAATTTTTAAGGATGTCTATGCAGAGGTTGCATTTAATATAATAAGGATTAAAATAAATCAATTTGAAATTAAATTAAAAAGTCGAGAAAATATTTGGGAAACAGGAATAAAATAAAAATATGAGAAAAATCTACGTTTTCTATTTTTCCCGCTAGTTCTAAACGTTTTCAAGAACGTCCTGAAATATCCCTAAAATTTACCAACTATCTTTTAGAACGCTTAACATTTGCGAATGCTCCCGGTAAATTCATTCGACTTTTATTTCGGAAAATGGCTGTTTTTTAACCACAATTTTTTAATTTAAATATTTATCAAGAAAATTTCGATGAATTTGGCTGAAACTTTTTTCCTGTGTAGTAAATGAACGAAACTAACTACTTCTTTCAGTTTTTTTTCAAAAAAAAAATTTTTTGAGCGATTTGAGAGCTTAGCAAAATTATTTCTTTTTTGCATTAATTACTGTCGGTATTTCTGGCTTATAATTTTAGAATTAAATTTTTTGTTAAGAAAATTTCGCTCGATTAGTCTGAAATTTTTTTTCTGAGTTTTTTGTGGTCAAAACTAATATGTATTTCAGGCTTTTCGGAAAAAAAATTTTTTGAGCCATTTGTGCGCTTCGGAAAATCGTTCATATTTTGCTAAAAATTATCATCAATTTTCTACTTGTTTTTTTGCTCATATTTTTTGAATTAAATTTTTTGTTAAAAAAATTTCACTCGATTGATCTGAAATTTTTTTTTCCGAGTTTAGTTTCCGACCATAAAGTGTCGAAACTAAAAAGTATTTTCAGGATTTCGGAGAAAAAATTTTTTTGAGCGAGATATGATTTTTTAGAAATTTTTAATTCAATTAAAGAAATATTATTTTCATACAATTGTTAACGACCAGCAATCAATCCAAATAATTCTTTTATCACCTGATAAATTAAATTTTTATATTTTAACGAAGATATAAAAATGTGTGATCATAAAGCCGCAAGTAGAAATTAATTCCGTTTGCGGTATACCGCCGTAAATAAAAACAAGATCTCAAGTATATAATTTTCGCTCTAAATCTTTGTACTTGAGAGGTCTTTATTTCTTGTTAATAATTTTTATAGACACCTAATGATCATAGACCCAGCTTTCAAATTCTTAACAATGAATAAATCCGATCCATAAATAATCTCAATTATGAACTGTCAAAATTGACAATACGACATTATTTTGAAAGAGAAAACTGGTACGCATCACCTTTTTTTTCTCGATCTTCCTAATCTTACTATTCGTTAACCCGTTTAGCGAATGGCATAAGAGAGAGAATGGCGATCGGTTCAGAAGAAACGGCATGATCATTGTGAAAAATGATTTATTGTGGTTTTGGTGATACATATTTTATATGGAAATGGCTTGCGCATTAATAAAAAAAAACAATAAAAAAATATGTAACAGAAATAAGAAATTGTGATCGTTTTCATGTAGCATAAATATAGAAAATGGGTTAGCATAACACGCATGCGTGTTTCACTTTGTTTGAAAACGATCTCGTTTTTAATTTATCTGGTTTCCAACATTCAAGAGACTTGTTGCTGGGGCTTTTTTAATTTCGAACAGTTTTTTACATGTTTAAAAATCTTCCTACTCTTTTGTCTGCTTTTTAATTTTTTTTTTTTTTAATAACCGATTTTCTCTTTCTCACCGATCGCTATCACTTGAAAAGTCATCCGTGCATGCGCTATCACCATCTAAAGATTATCTTCAATTGGTGTGCGTTCGGTTTTTCATTGTGGTGGATGGAGAAGAAATATGAGCGGAGTCAAGTCAAGAAATGGAAACCAGTTTTTCTGAAGATCAATGATAAATACCGGTATTGGTTGAATTAAACACACTTTATGTTAAACGATCGTTCTGTCAACAGATATTTGATTGGGGATGGTCTCTCTTACTTTCAATACTTTCTACATTTCTACCTATCCCCGATTGGTCTATTTATAGATCATTTTTAGACTAATTTTTACACGATTTTTAATATTACTTATTGGGTCTCTTTGGTTGTAACAAGAAATCTTATTATGATTTTCTTTGAATACCATTTGGGTGTAGATGACCAGTTCAGAAACTGGTTTTTTCCTGCTCTTTTTTTTATAAAATCTTTATTTGCAGATTATTTGCGCACGCATGAATTAAATGAATTTTTTTCTTAAATGCTATTTGCGAATTCTCTTAGTGGTTTGGGGATTTTTTTCCGTTGTCTTCAATTCGACTTTTATTACTTTGTAATATTAAGTGAAATGAAAATTGAGTTGACTTCGGACAAAAAATTGTCTCAATTTAATCGGATTAGATGGTTTCCTTATAAGCTAATTGATTCCTTACATGGCATTTCATTCGTACAGTTGCGTAATTGGATTATTAGCATTCGATCGTCCGTTAATATTATTTAATGATCAATTAGGGGAGATTTATATTCGCTATTTTCGGGTCGATATCGATCACCGTTTTAGAATATTTTTTCTGGAAGAAAATTTCGCTCGATTTGGCTGAAATTTTTTTCCTGTGATCATCAATAGCTTAGCCAAAAATCAGTTTCAGGAATTTTTTTGTTGCCAAAAGTTTGTTAAATTAGTTGAGCAAAAATACAAAAATATCAAAGCTAAACATTTCATACAAAAGCTCTGTAAAAACATAAAAGCTCCCAGAAAGCTTTATTTTCAGAACCCTCTTTTTTATGATTTAAAATCTCTTTTTTATGCAAACAACGATCCCTGAACAAAATTGCAAATTTTCCCTAAAAAAGGTTCAAAAATCTCGAAAGCTCATTGAAAGCTTAAAATTGAAATGTGATTTTATATAATTTGGAATCAAATTTTTATCCGATCCATTAAATTTAAATGAAATATGGGATTTTCGCAATAGGCTTATCCAAACTATTAAAAGCTCAAAAAAAGCTCTAAGTTTCGATCTTAATTTTTTACGCTTAGAAATCAATTTTCAACCCAGATAACTATGCTTTATTAAGATTGCAACTTTCTCTAAAATTAAGCTTTGAAAATCTCGAAAGCTCATTGAAAGCTTAATATTGAAATGTAATTTAATATAATTTGAAATCGAATTTTTATCCCATTAATTAAATTTAAATGAAATTTAGAGTTTTCCCAAAAAGGTTATCTAAACTATTAAAAGCTCAAAGAAAGATCTAAATTTTTTTCTTAATTTTTTTTGCTTAGAAATCAATTTTCTACCCAGATAACTATGCTTTATCAAGTTGCAACTTTTTCTTAAAATTAAGCTTTCAAAATCTCGATAGCTCAATGAAAGCTTAAAATTAAAATATCATTTTATATAATTTGGAATCACATTTTTATTCGGTTCATTACGTTTAGATGAAATATGAAATATTCGCTAAAAGCTTTCCAAATCCATTGTAAGCTTAAAGAAAGCTCTAAGTTTCGAACTTCATTATTTAGGTTTTAAAATCTATTTCTATTAAGATATCGGTCCTATACCAAAATTGCAGGTTTTGCCTTCAAAATCTCGAAAGCTCATTGAAAGCTTAAAATTAAAATATCATTTTACATAATTTGGAATCAAGTTTTTATGCGATTCATGAAATTTAAATGAAATATGGAATTTTTGCTCAAAGCTTATTCAAACTATAAAAAGCTCAAAGAAAGCTCTAAGCTTCGTTCTTAATATTTTACATTTTAAGATATATTTTCTATCCAGATAACGATCATTTAATAAAATTGCAACTTTTTCAAAAATAATCCTTTAAAAATCTTGAAAGCTCATTGAAAGCTTAAAATAAAAATATCGTTTTATATAATTTGAAATCAAATTTTGATTCGATTCATGAAATTTAAATGACATATGGAATTTTCCCAAAAGCTTATCCAAACTATTAAAAGCTCAAAAAAGCTCTAAGTTCGAACTTAATTATTTACGTTTTAAACACTATTTCTGCCCAGATAACGATAATTTAATAAATAAATTTCAACTTTTTCCAAAATCAAGATTTAAAAATCTCGATAGCGCATTGAAAGCTTTTAATTAAAATGTCCATTTCCGAATTACTTTCCATCTTCGGAAACTACCACCCTTAGGAGAACTTCTATAGAACTTAGAGAGAAAATCAGATCTATAACAAGTTAAGGGATAAATAAATTTAATTTATCCTGCCGCAGGACGGGATATGATTTCATATAGACTGACAGACATTAATACAAAAAAAAGATGTAAAACTTATTATGTTCCTTTTTCTGTCAGATTTTTACCATCATCCTGTCTGTCTGGGACATCGTTCCATTTCCAGGAGAGTTGGATGCGTATATCGGTGTTAGAAAATCTAGATAACTCCAAAAGAGAGAGAGAATGAATGAATATGTCCCATTTAATATAGTCAAACGGAAGATTGTTTTCCGATTTTTTATATTCTTGTCGTGCCTGACAGATTTCATATGTATGGTTGTCTGCTATCGATCCGTCCACTGCCTATATTTTATTCATTAGATTTTATGTTTTGTTAAATGTTTATATGTAGAATGAAAGACTCTATTCATGCCAATCGATGTGGTATAGGGTTATACGTTATATACCACCCCAGACTTAAATCATCCCTTCGGATTGTGGACTCAGTAGATTTGTCCGCAACCTATCCAGAAAGATTTATTTTTTTTTTTTTAGATTTGGTAAATGTGTCGAGGCCATTCGGTTGCCGCATAATGTCTTTCTTCTAGGTTATGATTGGAATAATTTTTACCTTCGATAGATATATATGAATGAAATGGGAAAAGGGCCATGAAGGTATTTTCATATTATTTCACAGTTTTTGTTATCTGATATGCCTTCCTGTAGATAGACTAAACATAACATTTAATTTATTCAAAATATTTATTCATTCGGCATACAGGGTTGTCTAAATACATCCTACTGTTATCTATTTTTTAATATATGTATTTATATAGAACAGCGGTAAATCAGAACCGTAGTCATAGAAAATAAAATCCGAACGTTTATTTATGAGGAAATTAATTTATTAAAAAAGTTTCTTCTACAATTTCTTCACTGAACCTTTAGGTTCAATTCCATTTAACCAAATTTTCGGATTACTTAAAAGAATTTCTCGGAAATTTCAATTTTTAACAACGCTGACAGTGAAATTCGGTAAAATTGAAGCGCAGCTTCAATTTTTTTGAAAAACGAAATAAACTTTTTAACGGTCGATTTTTTGAAAAAATGTTCTGGATAAAATTTCTTCGTTAATTACTTAGAAATAATTTGCCATCATTAAATTAAAAAAATTTTCGAAGAAATCCTTTGGAAAATTTTGACCAAAAACCGTTCGATTTTATCCGATTTTTTACAATTCAATTTTATAGGGGATTTTACTCATATAAGTTGGGAGGGGACCACTTGATTTTAAGGTATTGATAAATCACCCAAGTCATGGTCTATTTGAATTCATAAAGAAATTTCCCAATTTAAAATTTTCGGGAAAATCAGAGCCATTTTCCTGAAAAATATCCGATTTTCTGAGTTATTTTTATATTGACCATCCTAAAATCAGGGGGTTAATTTTTTAAAAAAGTTTCTTCTATAACTTCTTCACTGAAACCTTAGGTTCAATTTCACGTAATCAAATTTACGGATTACTTAAAAGAATTTCGTGGAAATTGAATTTTCTCACGACGATGAGGGTGAAATTCGGCAAAATTGAAGCGCAGCTTCAATTTTTATTAAAAATAAAAAAAAATTTTAACGGTTGATTTTTATAAAAAATTTTCTTAATAAAATCTCTTCGTTAATTACTTAGAAATAATTTGCTGTCATTAGATTAAAAAATTAAAAAAAAAATGTTTTTGTTTGAAATTCTTACGAAAATTTTTCTGAAAAGTACTGTTCTTTTTATATATCGACCCCCTAAAATCAGGAGGAAAGGATTTTGTGAAAATTTCTTCCACAATGTCTTTACTGTACCCTTATGTTTCATTTCTCATATTCACATTTTCCGGTTTCCAAATAAAATTTTCCGGAAATTAAATTTTCCGCGACTCTCTCAAAAAAATCCCATAAAAATGAGGTTTTCACTGCTCTCAACTTACTTATTTTGATTTTAAAATTTCCAACGATTTTCTTCGGAAAATCTAATGACACAGAATTGTTGTCAGATATATAACGAAGAAAGTAATTTCTCAAAATTTTTTTAAATTTAACCCCTGAATTTTGGTGGGGGTTTCCTTAGATCGAAATTTTGAAAATCAATTTCGATGTACTTAACGTTTGGGTCCCGCCTGTAATTTACGTATATACATATATCGGTTCGTTTATTTACACTTTGAATAATATAGTCTGGCCTTTTATTTGATCCGGTGTAAATAAATTGATAAAAATTACACCTAGACTACATAGAACACTTGTATCTATCTATCTATATCTACTATATTACATAGCAAGCAAGTATGCAACTAATAAACCCATTATATGACGACAAAGTTTTCAAACAATTTAAAATATAGTGAAGGTGGGTATTGGGTGAAAGGTAGAGAAACTAGCCAGTTCTATATTCTGTTAGGCAATATATTGTCTAATATATAGATTTTTAAAAAGAGGTCACTGGGAAGGACGACCCGATATAAAAGTAAAATTGACAATAAATTGTCTGTGGATAAAATGTATGTTAAACAAGACATTTATCTTCTGTTTGGTTAGATGTAGGGAATTGGGTGGCAGTTTGTTTCTTTTTAATTAAGGTTTCGAGAGGTTTTGGTTCCCTAAGGTTTCTTTAATATTTTGGAACGATAAATATTAACATTTTAAATTTCCTGTTTAATTTCCATCTTAAAATATGCGTTACCGTATCCCGGTTCAGTTTCTATGTCATTTGTACGCGGTTGGAAATTTTAATGCATATTTTTATTATTTAATTTTCTGTTCTTTCTATTTTTAATTTTTTTATAAAAAAAAATCATTCTAGTATGTTTTGTTCTGTTTAAAATGACGAAAATAAAATGCATTTACTTCGGAGCGTAATGCAAGTGCATTTTTGTTGTGGTAGGTACGTGGTTGTTTGTTTCTTTTTTTTATTTAGTTTCTTGTCTGTTTATTTATTTATGCCGTATACCGCGGTGTATTGAAGAACGAGAACGAGTAAACGAGTGGAGGAAGAAGTAGAAGTAGAAGTAGTAATACTCGGTATACACAGAATAAATAAATAAAATAAAAAATTAATTATTCTTTTGATAAAATGCATTTGATGAATGTAAAATTGTTGATTCGAATGTGGGTATATTTTGTTTATGGGATGAACTTTGAACATGGTACAGTAGGTAACAAAATTTCGGTGAATAGATGTTGATTGCATCCGAAGGACAATTCTACAAACCATGGAAAACCAACCAAAATTAGAATTAATTTGATTATAACTATAGCTTTATGTAAATTGTATGATTTAATTATAAGAATTTATTTAATAAATGTAATTTTAAAATTTATTAATTAACTCTTTTAATTAATCAGCTCACAACTGGCTCAACAAATTTTTTTTTCCAAAATCCTGAAATTACTTTTTAATTTAACCCATAAATTACGTAGGAAAAAAATGTCATTCAAATCGAACGAAATTTTCTTAATAGAATTTTTTTCCTAAAATTTTGGTCGAAAAAACAGTAAGAACAAAATTATAAATTTTCCGAAGCTCATAACTGGCTCAAAAATTTTTTTTTTCCAAAATCCTGAAATCACTTTTTGGTTTAGTTAATGAAGTATTCAGGAAAAAATTTTAGTCGAATCGAACGAAATTTTCTTAATAAAAATTTAATTCCAAAATTGTGATGGAGAAAACAGCCATAAAATTGATTGATAAATTTAGAAGAAAATAATCAATTTTCCCAAGTTCACAAACCGTTCAAAACAATTTGTTTCCCAAAATCCTGAGATTACATTTTAGTTTAGGTAATGAAGTATTGAGGAAAAAAATCCCAGACAAATCTAACGAAATTTTCTTTAAAAAACATTGAAATTCAAAATTATAATCGAGAAAAGAGCCTACAAATTGAATATCAATTTTGACTAGCCCATAACTGGCTCTAAATAATTTTTTTCCCAAAATCCTGTAATTATTTTTTGGTTTAGATAATGGAGTATTCAGGAAAAAAAATTCAGTTAAATCGGACGATTTTCCGGAATTTTTTCCGTAAAATTTGTATTATAGAAGCAACATAAAGATCAAAATATATAGAAAATTATAAAGAATAAATTTAAAATATTTATAATTTAATAATAAATATATATTTATAACTTATTTGTAAATTAAAATTATTATATAAATATCATTCCATGCAGTAGGACAGGGGTTCTCAAACTTTTTTAGTTGCGGAGCCCCTAGTTAAAACATAAATGAACATTATTACATTCAAATCTCTTGAAAACTATTTTTTCTTCGAGACCACGTTCACTAATGTTCAAAACGTTCAAAATTATGTCTTAACCGTAATGGTTTCTTTGAGCTTTAAAGTTTGTTAAAAGCTTTTGAAGGAAATTTTCAAATTCGTTACTAATTTCTTTAATCCGTTGAAAAGTAGATTCCAAATACATAAAATGATGATTTAATTACAAGCTTTCGAAAAAGCTTAAAGTTTACTTTGAGCTTTAAAAGATTTTAAAAACCTTTTAGAGGAAAACTTCAGTTTTGATTTAAATTTCAGTTATCCGATCGGAAAGAAATTCCAAATAAATGAAATGAAGCTAATTAAAAGCTCTAAGGGAACTTTGGGAACTTTTATAAAAGCTTTTCGGTGAAAATTTCAAATTACGTTGCAATTAAGTTTATTTGGCTGGAAAATCGGTTTCAATACGTCTAAAGTTATACATGAAGATTAAAGCTTTTTCTAAGCTTTCCGATAGTTGAAAGCTTTTAAAGTCAAATTTCAGATTTGATTACAATTTCATGTATTAGATGAATAGTAGATTCCAAGCATATAAAATAAAATTTGTATTAATGCTCTCAGAAAACTTTGGCGATTCTAACAACGATTTTTTGAGAAAAAAATGATATTTCAGTATAGTAAAATTGTTCGGGAGAAAAATAAGGTTTCAAAACGTATAAAATTAAATTTCAATTTTACAGCTTTCTTTGAGCTTTTCCGAGTTTGAAAAGCTTTTGGTGGAAAATTCTAGATTTCATTCAAATTTAATTAATCGGATGAAAAGTTGATTCTAAGTAATATAAAATTTGAATCAAAAGCTCTAAGTAAGCTTTTGTTATTGTTCACTATCAATAGTGAATTTTTGTCATTTTAATTGAGTTTTCTGAGAAAATTTGACTAGAAAATAGACTTACATACGTATAAAATTGTATCCGAAAATTAAAGCTTTCTTTGAGCTTTCAAATTCATCAAAAGCTTAGGAATGGAAATGAAATCATTTTACAAAACGGATAAAAAAATTAATCTCAAAATTAATAAAGTAAAATTTAAATTAAAAGCTTTCAACAAGCTTTTCTGTCGTCAATAAAGCTTTTTTCAGGAAATTTCAAATTTTGTTACAGGAAAATTATTTGGATAGAAAAATTGGTTGCATGCACAATTTCCCCTTCGACGTTGAAATGGAATTTTATAAAAATAATTACAAGCATTATGAGTATAACCAAATAAGTATCGCGGACCCCCTGAGAGGGTCTACCGGAACTCTGGGGCTCCGCGGAGCACAGTTTGAGATACATTGCAGTAGGACATGCCTCGTTATTCGATTTGTAAACGTTTACCGATTTTATCTAATTTTCTTCAATTGTTCAGACATATTCTGAAATTTTCTCTCGCTTTCCCTATTTTTCCCAGACTTTTCCGGGTCTTATTCAATATTTAATATTCTAGTCAAATATTAAATAAAAAAATTAATTAATTAAGATACCATGATTTCCTTACTCAAATATATTTTGTGTAATTTAAAGATATTAAAAGAATTGGAAAATTAAATAAAATTAATAAAAATTCATCCTTTTTTTTATAATTCATCGAATTCGGGCAGATGAAATTAAAAATTGAAATATTATTCTATTTTCACCATTTTATATCTGCACCTAAAAAATCAGGGGGGTAACATTTTGAAAAAGTTTGTTACACAATTTCTTAATTGTACCCTTCCATCCAATTTTTCATACTCAGATTTTCCGATTTCTTAAAAGAATTTTCCGGAAACTTAAATTTTCTACGAAGTTATCGAGACAAATTCTGTAAGAACGACGATTTATTGTCGATTTTTTATTTTTTAAAAAAAGGTAAAATTTTTCAAAAAAATTTTCTAAACAAAATCTGTTTGTTATTAATTTTGAAATTTTTTGGCGTTATTAGATTAGTAATTTTTGAAATTTTTTTTTCGAAAAATCTGAAATCAAAACTCGATCGAATTTTTTGGATTATTTTTACAAGTCTACTTTTAGACGGGTGTTAAAAATATATGTTCTGAGGGGACCCCCCGTAATTAAGGTATTGATAGATCACCCAAATCATGCCTTATTTGAATCAATTTTGAAATTTAAAAATATTAAATTTTTCGGAATATTATGACGTTTTTTTGGAAAAGTTACAATTTTTATGTTCGATTTTTATGTCAACCCCTATAAAATCAGAGGATTTATTTTTTGGAAATTTTTGTCGTACGATTGCTTCAATGTACCCTTCGGTTTAAATTGGTATAATTAATTTTTCCGATTCTTTAATAGAATTTTTGGGAAATTTAACTTTTTCACGAACGTGCCAGACGAATTCTATAAAAGAGCTGATTTGTTGTTCAAAAACTAAAAGGATTGATTTTTTCTCAAAAGAATTGTTTAAATTTTCAAAAAATGTTCCTAACAAAATTTCTTTGTTATTAATTTGAAAATTTTTTCAGATTAATTTTTTTCAAAAATAAAAAAATTTTTCAAATTTTTTTTCAAAATTTTATTTTTTCGAGTTTTAATTTTTATTAAATTTATTTTATATAAATTTACTAAATTAATTTAAAATTTAAATTTAGTGAATTTAAATTCATTTTTAATTTTCCTTCCTTCGGCCAGTCCTGGTTGAATATTAATGGAACTCACTGTACCCATTTTATTCATTGAGTGCGTGCAATAAATTTAAATTTTCATCTTGTTAACATAACGATTCGATGCAAAATAACATGCATAATTGCAATATAAGAGTCATTTGCATTGCATTGCATTGAAATTGAAGAGATGGGAAATTTAAAAAGAAAATCGGGTACCAAACAGAAACCCTCATCTACTTCCAATTAATTTTATCCAATTTGTCAACAAAATAATTTTTTTATCTTTTCAGATAAATCTCTCAATAGGATGCATCCAAATAATGGACGCACAATTTGATTGATTGGAAATTGTGTATGTAACTTAAATTATTTCCGGTAAGTATACATTTTATGACATCGTTCATTCATTTCATGAATAGTCGTTATTGATTTTCTCAACTCTTTAATTCTCTCAATAGTTTCAAAGCCGGAAATGAAATTTTTTCTTATTTTCCCTGGTATATATTCCTATACCCTCTGTACTATATTAGTATATTTCCAATCCCGTAAAGTAGGTAATGGGGGTATGTAGTATACTTCAAATTCGACCCGTATAAAATTCCCATATAATATTTGGATTGGGGTTTGGGATGTATATGAGATATCCTTATCGGATATGAGGGTGGTATACATAGACGATTTTTTTGCGGGACTGTAGTTGCATGCCTGCATTCACTATTCTTCCCGCTGTTAAATAGGGACAATTAATATTTCTTTTTTTGCGAAACTCGAATATATATGGAATCTGCGCCGGGAAAAATGCGCATTGCAATTTTACTGCATTTTTATTATTATTATTTTATTATTATTATTCAAAGGCTATAAATAAACATTTATTGTAATCCAGTGGTAGTAAAATTAAGTAATAAAACGAGTTACTAAATTCTTCTAGAACCACTATCTCAATGCATGTAAATAACGACATTTACATTTACAATGGAATTAAAATAATGCAGTATGCACGATGCAATAGAACTCTGACATTTAGCCGGCGGTAACGGCATGGCATTTTAATTACAAATATATATTTTTTTTCTCTTCTCAATTCCAATGCCATCCATCCATCCATCCGGTACTACAATCTATTCACAAATCTTTCTGTATGTGGTTGTCTGATCACCTTATATGTAAAATGCATTTTAAAACTGCATTCATAATAGAAAATGTATTGTGATGGTTTTATAATGCAGTTTTTTTTTATTTATAATCTGAATTTACATCACAGTACGTACACTTGACATTATCCGTCTTTTTTGCCATTTTTTATTTATTTTATTGAAATACATTATATATTTGAAAAGTGCATTTCTGCTATGCATCTATTTACTTGCACTTTATGCGCCGACGTAACTTTTTTTTTCTTAGTATAATGTAGGTATATAGTAAAATCATTCTTGTTCACACCATTTCAATGGGGGATAGAGTAGGCCAGTCGGAATATTTTTTTTTTAGCTGGAATAAATATCGACCATTGATTGATTGCTTTAATGATCCTTTTATTACCAGTAATAAATTTTTTTTTATTGCATGATATATCTTACTAGACTAGATTAGACACCTTAAAAATTAACATATACATATATTTAGGTAGGAAGTTGATTGTGATTGAAGGACTACATCCACTTCAGAATCCTCTTACAAATATTCTCGAACGAACTTGAAGTGTTCTTGTTCGCATAAGGATTGTCTATTTTTTTTTGTCTTCAAAACAATGTTTTTCTTGAATAGTTTTTCGATTCATTTGACAGGATACTTAGAAATTTTGAAGAGTTTTTGCTGGGAATAAAGGATTAATTCCGAGGATGATTTTTACTTGGTCTCTAATTTCTTATTTATCTCTATGTTTTCTTAATTTATATTAAATATAGTTAATCTGTTGGGTTTAAAACAGATATGAGGATGAGGAGCTTCTGATTAGACGGATATCAGCCTAATTTCATTCGCTTAATATTTGATATATTATCGGTCTATCTGATTCCAAATAAGAGGCTCCAATAATGATTCCAAATACACGTTAATAAAATACGTAAACGAACCATTAATCATCGTCTCACAGCTAATATTATTTCTTAGCCGTACCAGTTGTTTAGAACAATTTTAATATGTCTTCCTGACAAGGGGACCTATTCATTTAATATTTTATTTCAATATCTGGAAGGTTCTTCTTTAATTTAAGACCAAATTCGGGGAATTGCGGGGAATCATTATCATTGAATATTTTATTTGGCATGAAAACTTTTCGCAAAATCAAAGATTTTGCTTATAATTAATAATTGAATTTCCAAAGAATTTTCTTCGGGACATGGATAATTTAATTACGCGAAATTGTTCTCAGATAATCAAATGAACAGATTAAATTCTCGAAATTAAAAAAAAATTAATACCCGAATTTTGGTAATGGGTGAAATATAAGATTTTTAAGAAATGAGAACTTATCGCAAAATCTTCGATTTTGCTTGTGATTAATAATTCGATTTTCTAAGAAGTTTCTTCGGGACATGGAGAATCTAATTATGCTGAATTGTTCTCAGATAATCGGATGAACAAATTTAGTTCTCGAAATTAAAAAATTCAATTCAACCCCGAATTTTTGTAGGGGTAGTATATCGATTTTTAAGAAACAAGAATCTTTCGCAAAATCGATTTTGCTTATGATTAGTAATTGAGTTTTCCAAGAATTTTCTTCGGGACTTGGAAAATCTAAGTACGCAGAATTGTTCTCAGATAATCGTATGAACAAATTAAATTCTCGAAATTTTAAAAGAATCAACCCCCGAATTTTGATAATGGGTGAAATATTGATTTTTTAGACATGAGAACCTTTCGCAAAATCTTCGATTTTGCTTGTGATTAATAATTCGATTTTCTAAGAATTTTCTTCGGAAAATGGAATATTTAATTACTAGAATTGCTCTCAAATAATCAAATGAACAGATTAAATTCTCGAAATTTAAAAAAGTCAACCCCCGAATTTTGGTAAGGGGTGAAGTATAAGATTTTTAATATATTTGTGATTAATAATTCGATTTTCTAAGAATTTTCTTCGGGACATGGAAAATCTAATTACGCAGAATTGTTCTCAGATAATTGGATGAACAAAATAAATTCTCGAAATTTAATAAAAATCAATCCCCGAATTTTGGTAAGGGGTGAAATGTCGATTTTTTAGAAATAAGAACCTTTCGCAAAATCTTCGATTTTGCTTATGATTAATAGTTGAGTTTTCCAAGAATTTTCTTCGGGACTTGGAAAATCTAAGTACGTAGAATTGTTCTCAGATAATCAAATGAACAGATTAAATTCTCGAAATTTTAAAAAAGTCAACCCCCGAATTGTGGTAATGGGTGAAATTTCGATTTTTGAGAAATGAGAACCTTTCGCAAAATCTTCGATTTTGCTTATAAGTAATTGATTTTTCCAAGAATTTTCTTAGGAACATGGAAAATCTAATTACATAGAAATGTTCTCAGATAATCAAAAGAATAGATTAAATTCTCAGAATTTTAAAAGAATCACCCCCCGAATTTTGGTAAGGGGTGAAATATCGATTTTTAAGAAATGATTGCCTTTCGCAAAATCTTCGATTTTGCTTGTGATTAATAATTCGATTTTCCAAAAATTTTCTTCGGGACATGGAAAATCTAATGACGTAGAATTGTTCTCAGATAATCAAAAGAACAGATTAAATTCTCGAAATTAAAAAAAATCAACCCCCGAATTTTGGTAAGGGTTAGATTTCAATTTTTAAGAAATGAGAACCTTTCGCAAAATTTTCAATTTTGTTCGTAATTAATAATTCATAATTCCTATCCATAGAAAGTTCTTCTTTCATTTAAGACCAAAATCGAGATCTAATTATTATGAAATTGGCCCATTGACCAACTGTTGTCCAACTGCATTCTAATTACTTATGCATTGTGATTCTCGCATGCCATAATATAAATAAATGATGTTTAAAAAAAATATAAAAAAAAAACAGAATGAAATACCAGAAAAACCTAACATAAATAAACGATTGTTCGTTCGATCGAATAGAAAAATGTCTTAAGTAAAATAAGACGAAAAGAGATAGGACATTAAGATAGTAAGTACGAAGTAATAGGCATATATTGGCTTGATAAACAAACAAACACGAGGAAAATACATGACTTTTAAGACAGCCGTGTGTATAGCCTCGACCAACCGTGTGAACGTCTTTAAGATATATTCAAGATTATACTTAAAGTTTTGTTCCGTTGCAGTTGTTAGTCTCTCCTAGAAATAGTCAGTCAAGTTGCCCAATGTTAATGTAGAAATTGTTATGTACGCGCATAATTTTCTATCTCGGATAAATATAGTTATGTACCAAATTTTCCTACGATTTATTCGTTTCTCTTTCATTTCCCACAATTCATTTTCTTATATACCCAATCGATATGTAATATATAAATGCAGTATATAAACTATAACACTATGTCTGATGCGGGTAAATAAAAGTTGTATGTACCTGTATATAGGATGGTGCGATTTGAAATTTTCTTTCGGGGACCGGGAAATTCTAAATATGCCAAATTGTAGGTAATGGTTAGAAGAAACGAATTAACATGCGTTTCATGTAGTTTGGATTGCGTTTTACCCCTCTTATGATAGTAAAACCAAATGACATGCAAGCAGATAAAAAATTGGTACAGAAAATTCCGGTAAATAGGAAATTTTCAAATTTTATGATTATTTTTTGAAGGCGAATGTCTCAGCTTTCAATTGATATATTTAAGTAAGGAGGTCATCGCAGAAATTATTCTTTAAAATCTTTCATTTTAGGGAGTAAAATTACACCAAATTGTTGGGTATAAAATACCAGGAGTTTTATCTTATTTTCTGGCTTTAAACAATTTTTTATTTCAAATTCATGAAATTAGTTTTAAATTTATCTGATTTAAATTAATTATTCTTAATGAAATATTTAATTAAAAATTTTTAATCGAAAAAACAACTAGAAAATTGGCTGACAAATCTATGAAGAAATGAACTACTTTCTTAAGCTCGCAGCTGCCTCAAAAACATTTTTTTTCCGAAAATCCTAAAAAAATTTTTTAGTTTGATTCAAGAAGTACTCAAGAATTAAATTTCAGACAAATCGATCAAAATTCTCTTAATAAAAAAATTTACTTTCAAAATTATGGACAAAAAGCTGCTAAAAATCGATTGACGAATGTAGAAAAACATTAACAATTTTTCTAAGCTCATTTTCTGACTAAAAAAAATGTTTTCGTCAAAATATTGAAATTAGATTTTGGTTTAGCTCATGAAGTGCCCAGGAAAAAAATTTCATCCAAATTGAAAAAGAAATTGAATTCACAAATCTTTTTCAACTAAATTTGCGATTATAATTTTGAGGCAAATGTTTAGAATAGCTTGGGCAACAATATCAAGAGTTTAGAAACCCACCTTTCGTCCTGGGAGTTTATAGAAAATAATTGCTTAAATATTTAAATTTAAAGCCTTAGCTTAAATTTAGTCCTTAGCTAGGTTTTTCACCGCCGCGAGAACTTAATAATTAATTAAGAGCGCCGATCGATTTCTTGAAGCCTAATTTTTTAATTTAATGACGACAAATTATTTTTAATTTAGTAACTAAGAGATTTTGTTGGCTAATCAATCCAGATCTTCGACTTTTAGAATTTTCCTAACAATTTCAGCGTAAACTTATATTTCTGGGAAATGAATTTTGTGGAAACGGAAAATTTGATTATGCGAAATTGGGCTTAAGAGTACCGTAAGGAAATTGTGAATGAAAGTTTTTCAAAAAATCGATCCCTTGATTTTAAGGGGGTCGATTTAAGGATATGCCATGAAAATTGTGACTTTTTAGGGAAACGCTTATAATTTATCCGAAGTTTTAAAATTTCAAATAACAAATATCCTCGATCCGGACCCGGGATAATCTTTCTGAGATTTAACGAGTCCCTTTATGCCCTTCGATTTCAACCTCATATTTCATCCCAACACAGTAAAATCCCACAGTAAAATTGTTAAGAGTTTCTGTTTCCGGTTCCGATTTTCCTATCGATCCAATGTTCGGTTTCAATTCACTTAAATGAACCGTTGAACTATCCCTTACATTTTTGAAACATTTCAACCCACTATCATCCATTGAATACTCTACCGAACCCATCTCCACGCTATTTCATACTCAAATGAACAATTTTCCTGAGCTGAAAAGTAGCTCAAAGGATTTGTTTTTTAGAGAATCCCGAAATAATATTTAAGTTTAGTTTATAAAGTACTCCGGAAAAAAATTTCAGTCAAATCGGACGAAATTTTTGAATTTAAAAAATTAATTAAAAAATTATGAAAAACCAGGAATAAGAGAAAATTAATATATTTTCCCAAGCTCACAGCTGATTCAAAAAATTTTTTTTTCAAAAATCCTGAAATTACTTGTTGGTTCCGTTCATTAAGTACGCAGGGAAAAAATTTCATCCAAATCGAATGAAATTTTGTTAATAAAAAATTAAATTTCAAAATTGTGATTTAAAAATTGATTAAATCACGTAAAAAAAAGTTATCAATTTCCATAGCTCAGAACCGGCTAACAGATTTTTTTCCCCCAAAACCCTGAAATTACTTTTTAGATTAGCTCATGAAGAGCTCAGGGAAAAAATTTCAATCCTTTATCTCCAGAAATAATGGAGTTCCTAATAGTTTTGTAGTCCATGTCATAAGGACTCGACCCACTGCAAATAAAAATTATTTTCTCAAAGTAATCATTAGGATTGTAGATCCTTCCTAAATATCTGTACCGAATTTCAGGGTACTACCTTCAAAAATAACAGTCATTACATTAAACATTTCTTTGGATAAGTTTTTCATACAGAAAATATGAAAACGAACCATCCTACTCTATCGTTTTACAGTGAAACTCGTTTATACCGAATTAAAATTATAATAATGGTTTTTCTTCAACATTTTGTATTGTCGTTACTTAGTTCATTTTCTGGTATGTTTCCAGTATGTTTCTCACTTTAGTTCGGTCCATTACAAACAGATTTCACTGTATAATTTCGTTATGCAGTTTTCATCAGTTTGAAGAACGGAGGAAACATATCGGGTAACTTTTATCGAATGAAGGAAAAAAACCGACATTATTGTTTCATTTTATATATTGGTGAAGTGCACCAATAGAACGTATATAGTACGTACGTGAATGTATATACAAATATTCTCCAACTTGTACAACAGAAATTTTTGCTTCGGTGGATGGGTTGCAAGTGAAAAATTTTCATTTTCAATATTCAGTATGTCAGTGTGTAAAATGGTGTATTGTGCGGCGGGCTCCGCGATTCCCCCATGTATGTGAAAATGTGTATTTCAAAATAATGAATTATATGCATATTGCAATTTGACATTCTTCGTAATCTTTTAAATTAGCAAGGGTTTGTTATTTTTTCGTAATTTGTCCCGGTTTGTTTGGGTACCCCGGGAAACGGACCGACGTGTGAAAAAGTGAATGGAAAGTGTGACGAAATGACATTTAAAAATATGTGATCCAAGATAGATTTTTAAATGCCCAAAAAATTGTTTTTGAATGTGTTTGTTTTGTATGTGAAACGAACGAACGGTCATATGTAAAATATTATTGATGCATCTCCTAGGCATATATTTGTCATATTTACATTTTGGATACATAAGGCATATTGCAATGTTTATTTACAAAATGTTTCGTATGATTTGTTGGAAAATATATAATATCGCGTGCGCGGTTGGTTTATTATTTATCTGAAAAATACTTTTTCTCCTATGTACCCGTATAACATACGCTATTTTTACCCAGTTATAACCTATAACTTCGGTTTTGTGCCCAATTATGTAACTTTAAACAATTTTTTTTATTGTTAAATATAAATCATATCGTGGAGAAAGAGAGATGAGAGGAGGACAGACGTAATAAATATTTAATAAACATAGAAATTATTATGCATGCCCACTAACACAGTGACTTAAAATAAAAAATTATGGGAAACATGTAATAATAATGTTTGGTTGGTTTTTTATGATTTTCTATATAAAACTAGAGGATGGGTGCCCCCGAATAAAAATTATGCATAAAGTGGGTTGAATGAATTCCGATTAATTTGTTTGTTTTCAATTTTTTTTAAAAAATTTTTTTTTATCTCGATTTCATTCAGTTTTTCGCTGAAAAATTACCAACAAAACAAAAAATTATTAAAAAACAACCAGAAAGATTTTAAAATTAAATAAATTTAATAATTTGTAAGAAAACGTTCGTTGGTTTCTTCTTGCAATGAATAAATATAAAATTAAATTCAAATAACTTTTTCCGGTTACAATGTGCACTGACCTAATTAATTTGAGTTAATTAATTACATGTGGGTATTAGTATACTAAGTAATTTATATTTATATTTAAGACAATTTATTATTAATTTCATTTATGCATCGATAATTGTTTATTTATTTATTACATTTTTTTTCAGTACAAATTGTAATTTAATTAAAAATAAACGTGAGCGGAGGAGAATAAACGATTTTTACTGTATCAGCAGATAAATTTTTTTTTTATTTTTGATAAAATTATAAATAAAATAAATATTTTGATTCTTGAATGATATTTTATTCTCCTAACCCCTGTTTTATGCTGTAGGTGTCGAGTGCTGTAATCTTCTAAGGTCCTATAACCCTTAGAGGGCATCCATGCTGAATCGTGTGACCTTGCAACACAGTAATACGGAATTCTTTCGATTCCTAAGATGAATTGGCTTAACTCCTCTCTTGCCAAGCCAAGCTTCCAAAAAATTGCTAATCTAATGACCCCAACATAAATTACAAAGAGATTCTGTTAAGAGAATTTTTTTTTGGAAATTCAACCATTTTTTGGAGAAATTTTTTTTTATAAATAATCGGCGTTTTTATAGAATTTTTCTGTCAGTTCATGAAAGACCTTAATTTCCGTGAAATTCTATTACGCAATCGGAAAATCTAATTATGCGAAATTAAACCTAAGGGTACAGTGAGGAGTTTGTGGGATACATTTTTTTTTAGAAACGAACCCCCTGATTTTATAGGTAAAGATGAAAACTAGTAAACGCAGCTAGACTATTAGTCTCATTTTTTTTTCGCTTCTCGAATTTTTCTCAATTTTTTTGGGGCTTTTTCCGATATTTTCCAGCCTTCTTCCGACTTTTTCTGGAATTTTCTGATTTCCTGATATTTTCCCAATATTTTTGCATTATTTTTCTGATTTTCCAGACTGTCACCGACATTTTTTTTATCAGTTCTTCCAATTTGTATCCTCAATTTTCCTGAATTTTCTCGAATTTTCGACGATTTCTAGACGTCTCTGACTACCTTACAGATTTATCTTCGGGAAAATTCCAGAAAGTCGTTCAAATCCTTGAAAAAATCGGTGAAAGTCTTGTAAAGTCATGGAAAATTAGAAACTCTCAGAGGAACTCTGTAGGAAAAAGTCGGTCGATAAATTTGAAAAAAATTTTTATTTTAGAGAGACATAATTCTGGAGGTGTCTTCAAGCTCTTCTTAGAATAATATAATATTTCATTTCCAGATTATTTTTAAGATCCTGAATTATCCTTTCACAGACGGCTTACTATGCCTTTAAATTTGTCAGAAAATTTCACCAATTATTTAATCATTAGTTTCTCATTCCTGAGTTAGAACTCTTGATAACCAATTGTACGATTTGTCCCTATACTTTGACTAGTAGTTTAGATATTAGTCCTGAATTGATCTAGGAAAAATCGGAGGACTTCAAATATGTTATAGCAGGGCAATGTAGAGGAAGTTCATCCGAAAGGATGTGATCAGAAGCTCTTAATGAATGAATGAAATTTTAAATGTTCTACAGCCAAAATTCGTCAAATATTTATATCAATTTCAAACTACGATATCTCCTAATTTAATCGGCAGATTAAGATTAATTTTATGTCATGTAGATAAGGATATTTTATGAGTATTTTAAAATTTATTTCATAAAATTCTCTGCCGCCGTTTCAAAATCAGCGGCAAAATCTGAAATGTTACTTCCGTTATTTCTCTATATCGTTAAATTACTCAGTATCGATCAATTTCAATAAACGATAACTTCACAATGGATCGGTAGATAAAGATTAAAATTACGTCAGAAAGATAACGATATCTCATGAGTATTTTAAAATTTATTTCATCAATTTCTCTGCTATCGTTTCAGAGTTAGAATGATCACTTCCACCCATTTCACAGTATCTCCTAATCTCTGGGGATATATAGTGACTCTACCTAAACTTTGTCCCGGATTAACTGAAAATTCTAACAAAATGTCCAGGTAAAATACGAAAAGCTCGGAAGGGGAAGAATCCGGCCTAGTAATTTTAAAGTAAATGGCTAAAATGTCGGGAAGAGGGGGATAAAATCGGATATCCGCAGATAAATGAGAGAGGTTTGGAAACCTATTCAGATCTCATTTATTTCTGTGGTGATATCTGGCACAGATGCTCAGAATTCATGGCCAATTCCATCCATATACATATCATTGCATTTTATCTCAGAAGTTTTTTAACTATTTAATTCAAAAGTTGAATTATGGAATTAGGGAGGCGAACGGTCCTTTTCTACGAACTCTACCCGACTTTTGAGCATATTAAGGAGATCGGAAAAATTTATAAGCTCCAAGAAAGCTTTAAGTTTTGAATAAAATTTTATTCATTTTGAAAGCTTTGGTGAAAGTTGAAAGCTTTAAGTTTCAATCATAATTTAATACGTTTCGAAATCAATATTCCACCAACATTATTTTTTGTTTATTAAATTTAAAATTTCTCATCAAAAGCTCTTTAAACAATTCTAAAACTTACCGAGAGCTTTTAATTAAACTTCAAATGGAATATTTTGGAATTTCTTATCAGATTAATTATATATCAATTAAATTTCAAATTTTCTTTTATAAACTCACCAGAAACTTGAAAGCTCAAAGAAAGCTTTAAGTTTCGAATGCAAGTTTTTATGATTTGAAATCTGTTTTTCATCCAAATAATTTAAATGGTATGAAAGCTCACGGAAAGCTATAAATTTAACTCTCAATTGTATAATTTTAAAAAGAAGCTTTTATCTTTTGATTCAGCGCAAAGAAACACCCTAGCGTGTAGTAAATTTTCTATTGCCGATCGATACATAAAATATTGAACTTTCGAGTAGACCCTACCCGGCTGCCCACAATTAAGAATAAAAGAACCTAATTTTATCCTTACATAACACCCCAGTGACCCCCATTTTCGATTGTTCGAACAAACACATAATTGTCCCAGAATGATATACTGATTCAAATGATTATATTGATGCCATCATCATGACCTATGACCCCCGACTATTGCTAATATGCCCATAAATAGGCATATTTATATATAATCTCATATATAAAATATTGAAAGAACGTTTCTTGCAACCTATCAATGTGGTTGACATAACCATACAGTTACTTGATGGTATTTGTTATGTTAGCCATGAAAACGAGTCGTTCTGCTATATATTGTCATGCCTACAATTTCATTTTCATCCATGGTTGCAATTCCATAGGTAAGTTATATTTATTAGGTCTGTGGTTCGAGTCGCGATTGTGAGGAATAGATGGTGGTACAGTAAGACCTCATCTATTGCGAACCTTTCTGGTCAAAGGAACATCATCGATTTATAAGATAAGAAACTGAAGAGGTTCGATTCCACCGAATTTTTACTGTTACTCTCTATGTACCTTGTATGTAAATCGTGCGACATGATGTGGATACAAGACATAAATTTTCAACTTAATATATAAGAAAACTAGTTTAAATGTTGCAATTTTTTTTATTATATAATTTTGCTGTTAAAAAAAATGGGTGTTGGGACGAGAAATGCCGCAATTTTACAATTAAATAAATATGAAGAAAAAATTCCTATGTACCAACCATGCAACTTGCAAGTCATGAACATCTTAAGGGCAATCAATGGTGTTTTTTTCTTCTCTCTTATTGATTTTATTTTCAATGAAGTCATTTTACATTCAAATTCATGAAATATTGTTCAGGAACATCGTAAGAAGACTATTTGTATGGAAACTTTAAGAGCTCTTCATCATCAATCGATAAGATGATCAGTCTTCCTAAATAAAATAAAATTAAATTAAATTAATCATTTATATGCTCGTATCCGTAATAAATACCCATAACGACACCTTAAGTTTTGAAATCTGGGATCGTCTGAAAAAGCTCCAAAAAAATTTCAAAAGCTCATCAAAAGCTTTTACTTAAAATATTATTTTAATCAGTATCGAATCTAATTTTCCTCCCAATAATTAAATTTAAATTAAATTCGAAATTTTCGTTTAAAAGCTCTGAGATAAAATTAAAAGCTCTAAGAAAGCTTTATATTTCGGTATTAAAGTTGTATGTTTTAAATCAATTTTCTATTCCAATAATTTAACGTCATTGAAATTTGGATTTTTCGGAAAAAAGCTTTCGGTAACTTCCAAAGCTTTTAATTAAAATATTTTTTTCTCATTTATGAAATTTATTTTATCTTCCGATAAATCAATTTAAATGAAATCGGGAACTTTTTTTAAAAAGCTCATAAGGGGTCATAAAATTCTGCAGACCTTATGGATAAGTTGACCCCACGCCACTGGTCTATTCTACACAAAGTTTTAATTATTTCTTCCCTTCCTAATCAACTATATACTGTCGAATCTAACAACTAGAAGAAGAGCCTATATCTATCTTACCGTCATTCAACCATAATCATGCGCAAATATTCGATTTGGAAAATAAGAAAAATAAGAAAATTCCTAACATGGGAACCCGGACTTACATAACTGGGTCTCCCCGACTAAACTATCTGGCGCCATTCATATACAGAGACACAAATAATACAGTTCCCTATTTATGTAACATCAACTCTTACTCTTCAAATGTTTTGATGAAATGAAAATTGCACTTGCACTTGGGAAAATCTATGCATTTATTATTTTATGTATTTATATAGCGGCACGGCTATTATTCAGGGTGTGGTAATACGTCATTCAATCTAAATGCCGAATAAATGGTGTGAAATGCATATACAGAGATCATAATGTTCTGGCTCAATAATCCAAATATAGAAATTCTATGTTGGGTACCCCCCAACTGCATACCATTTTCCTCGGTGCAATATATACATGAAGTGATTGGATGTGGGTATTAAGTGTGAGGTGTGACATACATAAAACAGCCTCGACTTTAAATTGTATATTGCACAACAATCCCTATTTGTGCAGTGTGTTGCATCTTAATATTTTTTATCTTAAAAAAAAAAATTGATGGAAAATAACCTACTTTTCTATCAGGAAAAATTCCCTTTACATTCAACTATACGCATTCCTAGAATTATCCGACCCAATGTCTCCCTTTCTATGTAAAGAAGTTATTGTTTTACTGATATTTAGTTCAGGAATTAAATTTCAACAAAATTTGTATCCAATTGTGCCCTATTTTCTTAAAAATTCCGACGTTTGCGGTGGCCAATTACCTACGGCTGACCCACAAGATCCAAAAATTGATTTATCGAAATCCAAAATTTTTATATAAATTTTAATTAAATTTTTATCGGTAAATTTTAAAAGCTTCAAGAAAGCTTTAAGTTTAGATTATAATTTTATGCATTTTGGAATGTTCTTTTTATCCGATTCATTAAATTTAAATAAAATCTGACATTTTTACCCAAAAGCCTTGGTGAAACTTGAAAGCTCAGAGAAAGCTTAACATTTTCAATGTAATTTTTAACGTTTTGAAATCCATTTTTCGTCTAAATTATTTTACGCTTACGAAAAATAAAATTTCATGACAAAAGCTTTGTAAGAAGTTCATAAGCTTACCGAAAGCTTTTAATTAAAATTAAAATGGATGATTTTGGAATTCAGTTTTTATCCGATTAACTAAATTTTAATCAAATTTAAAATTCATCTTCAAAAGTTCAAGAAAATCTTGAAAGCTTAAAGAAAGCTTAAAGTTTTTAATGTAATTTTTAAAGTTTTGAAAACCATTTTCCGCCGAAAGAATTGTACAGTTAATTTAATAGCAAAAGTTCTGTTAATTGTATAAAAGCTCACCGAAAGCTCTAAATTAAAAGTTAAAATAATACAATTTTAAATCGATTGTTTATTTTATTAATTAAATTGGAATTAAATTAGAATTTTCTTTTAAAATCTCAAGAAAAACTTAAAGGTTCATAGGAAGCTTAAAGTTTCGAATGTTATTTTTTACGGCTTGCAATCTATTTCTTCCAAATAATTTTAACCGTACGAAATTTGAAATTTCATTGAAAAAATCTCTGTAAATTGTGTAAAAGCTCACCGAAAGCTTTTAATTAAAAGTTAAAATTATACGATTTTAAATCTATTTTTTAGCTTATTAATTAAATTGGAATCAAATTAGAAATTTTCCTTAAAAATTTCAAGAAAAACTTGAAAGCTCATACGAAGATTAAAGTTTGGAATGTTATTTTTTACGGATTGCAATCCATTTTCTTTCGATATAAATTTAAACGTACGAAATTTAAAATTTTATTGTAAAATCTCTATAAATTGTATAAAAGCTCACCGAAAGCTTTTAATTAAAAGTTAAAATGATATAATTTTATATCGATTAGTTATATTATTCATTAAATTGAAATCAAATTTGAAATTGTCCATTAAAAGCTCAATAAAAACTAGAAAGCTAATAGGAAGCTTAAAGTTTCGAATGTTGTTTTTTACGGCTTGCAATATATTTTCCTTCCAAATAATTTTAACCGTACGAAATTTAAAATTTTATTGTAAAATCTCTATAAATTGTAAAAAGCTCACCGAAAGCTTTTATTTAAAAGTTAAAATAATATAATTTTAAATTGATTAGTTATATTATTAATTACATTTGAATCAAATTTGAAATTGTCCATTAAAAGCTCAATAAAATCTTGAAAGCTCATAGGAAGCTTAAAGTTTCGGATATAATTTTACTCGTTTAGAAACCGTTTTACGTTTATTAACTTTGAGATTTCAATCAAATTTGAGAATTTTATTCGAAAGCTCGGAAAAAATTTGTAAGTTGCAAGAAAGCTCTGCGTTTTTAATTTAATTTTCTACGTTTAAAAATCAATTTTCTATCCAAATAATTGTACATTAACGAATTTTAGATTTTTGTTCTCGTCTGTAAGCTCTATATACAAAGCTCTTAATTCAGATTTTTAATTCCATTAATTCAGATTAATATTGCATCAAAAGCTCGGCTAAAAGTGAGCCGACAATTTATAAGTAATATTTCAATAATTCTATTAAATACCAAATTGTCATCGGATCGATATCGTTACCATGAAAATTCATTAACCTTCCATGGAAATGTGATGCCATACGAAAAAAAGGGAAACCTCTTGCAAGTTGTCAAAAGGAAAATGGAAAAATACAAATAAAAGAATTTTTAATTGGACCCCGAAACGAATAAATCAATCAGAAATTCTCTTGAAATATTCATTTATTTTTATACCTTTAAGAAGGTTTCTCTGTTTAAAGGAAAATCCAATACAATTTAAAGGAAAAATGAAAATGAAAAGTGAAGAACAGATAAAGTTATTTTACTTATTCAATTCATCTTTCCTTTTACCAAAAAAACGTCTAATTGAACAAATTAAATTTATTGCCACCCAGTGACACGGTGTTCTATTTTCTATCTTATTTTCCATAATAAATTTTCACTTTCCGAATGTATGAAAGGAAAAAAGGAAAATGGGGAAAATGCAGCAACAACAATAAAGGGATTGATAATCAAAATGAAAATTTATTGCAGTAAAATGTCAGAACAGAAGACAAATAATTCTTAGTATCTCTTCGAAGTGGAGGAATTTTTCCTTCTCTCGTCCATTGATAAATTTCTGTTATGAAAATAAATCTTTCATAGATAAATATTGATGATTTTTCTAAAATTGGAAATTCAATTTACAATATTTTCTAAAAATATTTATAAGGTGATAGGACATCCTGGTCCTCGCCCAATATAAATTTATTAGATCCCGGCAAATATATATACCTGCTAGAAATCGAAAAAATTTTAGGAGAAATAGAGAGGCTGAAAGACTGGACAGTTTTCGTATGATTTCTAACCATCTCAACCAGTTCTTTAAGATTTTGTTCTCCCGCCTTGATATCATCTCCAATGGTTTATTTATAGCGATTTTATTAAATCATTTTAATTGTTGCATTGACCTAATTTTCTACATTAAATCATGCATATCTCTAATGCATATAAATAACAAGATTGAACTTCCCATTTAAATTATAATAACGATGATGTTCTGTTTCGTTTATGATAAAAGAGACGAGACGAAATTTGAAATTTTCACCGAAAAGCTTTTATAAAAGTTCACAAAGAGCTTTTAATTAGCTTTATTTAATTTATTAGGAATTTACGTTTCATCTTACTACTCAAATTAAAATTAAAACTGAAATTTTTAATTAAAATTTAATTAAAAGCCTACTCATTCTGATTATATTTTGAACTTCGAGTATGATATGGATTGGTAATTTCCAGTTGGATAATTTCGGAAATATCCTAGATCAATTTCACATTTATCTGCTAGAATATATCGAACGATTTTCCGAAGATTTCTGAAAATTTCGCTAACTCGAAACTCCCAATTAATTCTAGATTTTACTTGTCATGTTCATATAACACGAATATCTTCTCATTTTCCTGCTAAATTAAAGGATAATTTTCAATCAATTTCCCACCAAATTTTTATCCTCCTTATTCGACTAAAACGCAGATTGATTTATATATTTAAACGAGAGGGGGAGAAAGAACGAGAGTAATGGAGTTTTACAAAGATTTAGTAGGAGTATTTTGGTAAATCTACAAATTAATTGCGCCTATTACAGTCTAAGAGAAGCAGACCTTGTAACTTTCATGATAAGAATATGGAATAAGATAATATCTTATCCGCAGAAAGCTAAGGAGAAATATGAAAAATTGGGCAGATATAAGAAAAAGTCGGCGAAAAATTCGGAAAGTTCGGGAGAAGTCGAGAAATAGTCTAGACGTGTGAGTAAATGTATGGAAAGTCTAACAGAGTCTTTAAAGATAGGAAAACATTGAAAACTAATTTTAAATTCAGGTGAAAGTCCGAAAAAGTCGATAAGCAACAGAAGTCATGGAAATATGGAACAACCCCGATTGTTTACGGAGCTTGCAGAATTTATTTCAAATTTTTTCCGACTTTCTTCAACTTCTGTCTAAATTGCTTGTAGTTGTAGCAGTCCTTTCACTTTTTTCAAGCGTAGTAGACTTATTCGGGCTTTTTCCGACTATTTAAAGCATTGTACTGAATTTATAGGCGTTCGCGCGATTTTTCCCAATGATTTTTCCCGTTTTTTCGTCCGCCTTAACTTTTTCCCACATTTACAGTGCTTTTGTCTCATTTTTTCCTCATTTTCCCAACTTTTCGGAACATTTTCGGAATAAGACAAGAGTCTGATCCATTCAGAAATTTTCTCGAATTTCTGTAATATTTTAATAGCCGTTCCGAATTTTTTTCAAATTTATTCCGGCTTTTTCTGGCTATTTCCGACTTTTACTAACTTTTTTCGACATTGTCGCAGCATTTTTTTGATTTCCCAGTTTTTTTCTAACATTTTTTTATCTTTTTCGACTCTGAAACTCTGTGCCCCGAGATTTTTCGGTTCATTCTGAATTTCCCTGCCATTTTAAAATATTTTTCTGAATTTTCTAATTTTTTTCCGGCTCTTTTTGACTTTTTCCGAATTTGTCGTCGACTTTAACAACGGAAAATGTATATTTATCCTCCACCAAATTGTGTATTAAGGAAAATAGAAAATAGGATCCTCAAAGCAATAAATGAGCACGTGCAACTCTACATGATTGCTCAGGAGTATTCTAAAGTTTATTCTAATTTTCTCAGTTACAAACCAGCTAATCTACATAATCGTTAATGATTTGAATCAATTATCACATTCAGAAATGTGGATATCTAAGTTTGGGAGACTACGATACTCATATGTGGTCGAGAAAAATTCGGGAATTATCGGGGAAAATAGAAAATAGCCCGGGAAAGTTAGGAATGATCCTAGAATGGACGGTACAAATTAGGGAATTCATGAAGAATTAGGTAATGTTCATATAAAGTTCGGGAATTATCTGGAGAAAATTGCTGTAGTTATAATATAAGTTTCGGAAAATGTAGGCATCTCATGCAGTAGGATAACATTAGAATTAAATCAAATTAAGGACTTTCATTGCCCTCTCGGTATTCGGATCAAATCATTTCGCCTGTAAAATAGAAGATTAGTGCTGAATTATGGCAAATTCGAACACGTAAGGACGCAGCCAAAGCTTCCTTCAGATAAATTGTATGTTGAATGCATTCTTTCGATATCGAGGATTATGTGTTTTATGGTCAATTTTATTGCTAAAAAAATTATATAATATTACGACAAGATATTTACTATTGATTGGTACTAGTAATGCTAACTTTGTGTTGATATAGACAACCAACCTACCATTCCTGGTATCGATAAGATTTTACGAGTATAATTTATGGAATTTATAAATAAAATAAAATAAAATAAAATATTAATACAACTTGAATGATATTTTTATTAATCGATTTATTATCAATACAATACAATAATGTTCCAATATAATAGACGACATGTTAGCGACATGTTGCCATTACTTGTGTATCTTTACTTTTACCCGGCCAATCCTTAAAATAACTGAGATTTATTATAGAATTTCATTATCCGCATAAAATATATCACAATTTAACGAGTAAATGACCAATTCAGAAAAATTTAAAAGCTCCAAGAAAGCTTTAAGTTTTGAATCAAATTTGATACATTCAATTCAAAAATTGACCTTGCGATTTTCCAAGAGATGTATCGGAAATTAATCAATTTTTCTAAGGAAAGCATCTAATTCTGTCTAAAAGCTCTGCAATTAGTGTGATCATTTAACTCATCAGCTATCCGGGAAATATAAATTCTGCCAAATTCGGCAAATTTTTCTTAACAAAAATTCAAAATTCTAAATTGACCTCACGATTTACAAAGAGATGTATCAGAAATAAAGAAATTTTCCTAAAGAAAGCTCCTAATTCGGTCAAATAATTTTTTATGTCGAAACTCTGAAATTAGTCTTATCATTTAACTCATCGGCTATCCAGGAAAAATAATTTTAGCCAATTGGGCCAAATTTTCTTAACAAAAATCTGAAAGTTAAAATTGACATCACGAATTACAAAGAGGTCAGAAATGAATCAATATTCCTAGAAAAAGCTCCTAATTCGGGCAAATAATTTTTTATCTCGAAACTCTGAAATGAGTCTGATGATTTAGCTCATCGGCTATCCAGGAAAAATAATTTCAGCCCAATTGGGCCAAATTTTCTTAACGAAAATCTGAAAGTTAAAATTGACCTCACGAATTACAAAGAGGTCAGAAATGAATCAATATTCCTAGAAAAAGCTCCTAATTCGGGCAAATAATTTTTTATC
>JANTOP010020003.1:0-17375 GCA_027564815.1 Symmerus nobilis | reverse complement strand
GAAAGTTAAAATTGACCTCACGAATTACAAAGAGGTCAGAAATGAATCAATATTCCTAGAAAAAGCTCCTAATTCGGTAAAATAATTTTTTATGTCGAAACTCTGAAATCAGTCTGATGATTTAGCTCATCGGCTATCTGGGAAAAATAAATTTCGCCAAATTCGGCAAATTTTTCTGAACAAGATTTTTAATTCAAAAATTGACCTTGCGATTTTCAAAGAGATGTGTCGGAAATTAATCAATTTTTCTAAGGAAAGCTCATAATTCTATCAAATTATTTTTTATCTCGAAATTATGAAAGTAGTCTGATCATTTAGCTCATCGGCTATCCGGGAAAAATAAATTGAGCCAAATTGGGCAAATTTTACTTAACAATATTTTTGATTTAAAAATGTATCTCGCGATTTTCAAAGTGATGTATCGGAAATTAATCAATTTCTCTAAAGAAATTTCTAATTCAGTGGTGAACCGTGAAAGCTTAAAGTAAGCTTTACTTTTTGAATGTAATTTTTAACGTTTTGAAATCAATTTTCTATTCAAATTATTTTACACGCTTACGAAATATAAAATTTCACGGCGAAAGCTTTGTAAGAAGTTCTAAAAGCTTACCGAAAGCTTTAAATTAAAATTAAAATGTATGATTTTGGAATTTATTTCTTAACTCATTAATTAATTTTCAACTAAATTTGAAATTTACCTTCAAAAGCTCCAGAAAATCTTGAAAGCTCAAAGAAAGCTTTAAATTCAGAATGTCATTTATAACGTTTTGAAATCTATTTTCCGTCTAAATTATTTTACGCTTACGAAATATACAATTTCATGGCAAAAGCTTTGTAAGAAGTTCTAAAAGCTTACCGAAAGCTTTTAATCGAAATTAAAATAGGCGATTTTGGAATTAATTTCTCATCCGATTAATTAAATTTCAAAAAAATTTGAAATTTGCCGTCAAAATCTCAAGAACATCTTGAAAGCTCAACAAAAGCTTAAAGTTTCGAATGTAATTTTTAACGTTTTCAAATCCTTTTTCCGTCCAAATAATTGTACGCTTACGAAATATAAAGCTTCATTACTAAAGCTTTGAAAGAAATTTTGAAGCTTACCGGGAGCTTTTAATTAAAATTAAAATGGATGATTTTGGTATTTATTTTTCATTCGTTTGATTAAATTTCGATCAAATTTGAAATTATTCTTTAAAAGCTCGGCAACAACTTGAAAGCTCAAAGAAAGCTTTAAGTTCCGAAAGTAATTTTGAACGTTTTGGAATCCATGTTCCGTCCAAATAATTGTATTCTTACAAAATATAGAACTTCATGACAAAAGCTCTGCAAGAAATTCTGAAGCTTACCGAAAGCTTTTAATTAAAATTAAAATGGATGATTTTGGAATTTATTTCTTATCCGATTTGTAAATTTGACTTCAAAAGCTCAAGGGAAGCTTTAACTTTCGATTATAATTTTATGAGTTCCGAAATCTATTTTCTATTTTACAAAATAATTCCCAATTTAATGAGTCAATTGCCTATAATTTTCTCTTCTTTTTTTTCCAGATTCCACGTTGAGTCGCCATCTTAAATGGAACAATTATTTAATAAATAAGTAAAAAAAAAGTGAATGACAGATAAACATGATGTTGCGATCAGCCATTTTGTTATAAAATAATTATTTAAGTAAAAAGAACCGAATAATTTTAAGGTTACAAAATCATGGTGAAATACAAAATGGTTGAATCGCTACAGATTTTTACCGAATAATTTTCTTTTGATGGAAAAAAATTCGAAATAATAAATTTAAAATATAAAAAAGTTGTAAATAATTAAGTAAAATAATTAAAATAAAATGTATCGAGTAAATGTTGCCACCGCACCATCTGGTGTCCAAAACCATCAACAGCAACGCCATCTCCACATGTCCCAACCGATGGACCAATCGAGTAGCGCATCATCGGCAATTGAGGCAACGATCCGTCAAGGGATCACCGCCAATAATCCGCCGCCATCTGTATGCAGCGTCATCATATCGGATGACAGCCGGATGTCGGGCGGGTTCGTTAAATCCGAACCAATACTTGACCTGCATCAAAAATTAATCAATAACACTGCCTCAACAAGTAATACAAATAGTAGTAACATTAACTGTAATAATAGTAATAGTCAAACAATGATTATACGTGGCGGTAATTTAACGGTTGTTACCGGTACGACAGCATCCACGTCACCCGGTACACCGATCCAATCACCGCAAGCGACGGTCCCTAATGTACCGCCGACAACGAATGGACATGTCATCTATGCACCGACGAAACGACCTAGATTAATGGATGGGTAGGTTGAATGTTGAATTTCGACAGTTTTTTAAGTTTTAAATAAAATTTAACCTCCAGAAATCAAGATGATTGGATATCATCACCTAGTCCTGGTAGTGTACCAAGCTCTGCACCACCATTAAGTCCGTCACCCGGGTCACAGGGTCATAATAACTATAATACGACAATGTCGAATGGATATTCGTCACCAATGTCAACTGGTAGCTATGATCCGTATAGTCCAAATGGAAAAATCGGTAAGTTTAATTTAAAAATATAATTTGTTCGATAACCCCTTAAGGTTTATATGGCGTTAGCTCGATTAGACCATCCCCTAAATGGATTCGAATTAAAATTTGGAAATTTAAACTTTTCCAGGAAATTATTGGAGTTTTTCCGAGCAGTGGTAATTTTGTAAAGTTGCAGAGCTTTTCTAGGGAGCTTATTTTATGAAAAGCTTGCGATAAGCTTTTCAAGAAAGCTTTTAATTTTCCAACAAATGAATTGGTTGGATGGAATAGGTATATATACACATAAAATTTAAGGGGCTGTCCGCCTAGTTTATATTATTAAATGCTTTAAGTAGATATACAATTTAATTGACCAATTTAAAAATCTTGGTCATAGGTTACAAATTTCACATTATTATCATATAAAAATTTGTGCATTATCAAGGTTGTCTGGGTGTTAGATTGCATATTTGGTTGATTCTAATTCATCTAATCGTTAAAGTAAATAACAGAAAAAAAGTTGAAGTATAAAAATAACTAAAAAAAAATATTGGTCCAGTTTAGTAGACGTTTAGTTATTTTTTTCTTGGTAAGATACGAGTATTAATATTGGTCTGAGTGACATATCATTTAGACAAGACTCACTTCAATTTGTCGTGACGTGGATAGAAATCATGTGCGAGCATTTAAATGTGCACAATTTAATTTTTTACGATCCAAGTAAGAAAAGTTTTGTATTGTTATTTTTATTATTAAATAATAAAAACAAAAGAGTCGTGTTTTATGGGAGACATAACAAAACGTTATTTAGCTAATAATTATATTTCATGTTTTTTGTCCAGTCAATTTGGTCATTGGGTTGGTCATAAATTGGTATAAATAGACAATAGTCCGTATAGGTAGTAATCCATCAAGGATGTGTCTGGACAGCCTTTATCGTATGTCGAATATTTTCTTCGGCTGGAAAAAAATGTAAGGACGCAAAAAGTTGTTTTGACAGTTAGGTAAAAATACAAAAATTAAAAATTTGTGAAAAGTTAAAATTTATCTAAAAAAATCAAAAATTTGTAAAGGGTTGCACCGAGAAATTTGAATATCGGACATCGCGGTATGTTATCCGGATTTTCCGACAATTTTCTTCGGATCCAAAAAAATGTAATGATGCAGAAAGTTTGTAAATTAGTTGAGGAAAAATTAAAAAATATCAAAACTAAACTTTTCGTAAAAAAGCTCTGTGAAAACTTAAAAGCTCCCAGAAAGCTTTATTTTTCGGACCTGATTTTTTACGTTTTAAAATCTATTTTCTACCCAAATATCGATCCTTTAACGAAATTTAAAATTTTCCTAAAAATAAGCTTTAATAATCTCAAAAGCTCATTGAAAGCTTAAAATTAAAATATTATTTTATATGATTTGGAATCGAATTTTTATCCGATTCATTGAATATAAATGAAAAATGGATTTTTCGAAAAAAGCTCATCCAAACTTTAAAAAGCGCAACAAAAGCTCTATGTTTCGATCTTAATTTTTTACGTTTAGAAATCCGTTTTCTATCCAGATAACGATTCTTTAACAAAATTTCAATTTTTTCAGAATAAAGCTTTAAAATTCTTGAAAGCTCATTGAAAGCTTAATATTAAAATGTCATTTTATAGAATTTGGAATCGAATTTATATTCGATTCATTAGATTTAAATGAAATAGGGAATTTTCGCTTCAAGCTTTCTCAATCCGTTAAAAGCTCAAAGAAAGCTCTAAGTTTCGAACTTAATTTTTTTCGTTTTAAAATCTATTTTCTACCCAAATAACGATCCTTCAACGAAATTTTTAATTTTCCTAAAAATAAGCTTTAATAATCTCGAAAGCTCATTGAAAGCTTAAAATTAAAATGTTATTTTATATGATTTGGAATCGAATTTTTATCCGATTTATTGAATTTAAATGAAATATGGAATTTTCGCTAAAAGCTCATCCAAACTTTTAAAAGCGCAACAAAAGCTCTAAGTTCCGATCTTAATTTTTTACGTTTAGAAATCTGTTTTCTAAATCCTTTAACAAAATTTCAAATTTTTCCGGAATAAAGCTTTAAAAATCTTGAAAGCTCATTGAAAGCTTAAAATTAAAATGTAATTTTATATAATTTTGAATCGAATTTTTATTCGATTCATTAGATTTAAATGAAAAAGGGAATTTTCGCAGCTAGCTTTCTCAATCCATTGAAAGCTCAATGAAAGCTATAAGTTTCGAACTTCATTTTTTACGTTTTAAAATGTATTTTTTATCTAGATATCGGTGTTTTCTTGAAATTTCAATTTTTCCCAAAATACTTCTTAAAAAACCTTGCTCAATTAAATTCAATAAAGCTTTCGTAGAGATTTTAATTTTCCACGGAGCTTTTTAACGAATGTTTCCGGTATCAATTAAGTTTATTTATTGGAGAAAAATTAGATTCCATACTGCCTAAAATAATATTTTACTTAAAAGCTTTCAATGAGCTTTTGGAATTTTTTCTATCTAGGAAAGTCGTAACCTATCTCTTATATTTTTGATGTTAACTTCTAATAAGCGTGCTGCACCCAAATCTAAATTCTATAAATTATATGTTGAATACGAATCTTGTCATTTAATTGCTTGTATTCGCTAATTAAATTCCTTTTGCTAATAGTTCTTTTCAACGTCAGTTTTAACCAAACAACCCATTAAATTTCATTTTTTTTCGACAAAATTAATTGGTAGAGAACTTCGAAGTGATATGAAATTTATTAAGTGTCAAAGTATAAATTCTACATCAATGAGTAGTTTTTTCTTTCTTTAATAGCATCTCCAAATGGTTAGGTATAAAACCCATAAATCACATCTTTTTTTTTGGGCCAATCCTGTTTTGTAAAATTTCGTCGAGGTTTCGCAATAAAAATTAAGTTGTCTGAAGGAAATTATAAAAAGCGTTGCCTTTTAACATCAGAATATCAAACGAATTGAAATAATTTGAGGAAACAAAAGATTACAAGCAATAAATCAATCGTTAAGCTGTTAGCGCATATCTTTTTCTCTCTTAGTATATTCTTAAAGGTTTAAATTCATATGCAGATTTGATGCAGATAGAAAATTGTTGGAATGCGAGAGAAAATCCTTTTGCACATATGTTCAATGCAAGGATAAATGAGTCAATGTAAAGGAATTTTTATCGTTAAGTAGAGAAACCAAAAAGATTAATTATCCCTCAATTTAGAAAGGAAAATTCATCGGTAATCAAACCCGTTTATCTTAGGCTGTCCAGAATATGTATGATAAATTCACCGTCTTAAACTAGATTAGCGATTCTGGCAGATTTTCTTTTATTTTTTCCCGAAATTATTTACTTAAGACGGCAGGTATTTCAGTGTTTTTTTATATTCAAAATTTATCACACAAGAAAAGTAAGTAATTCATGTTGTTGATTCGGTAACTTAATTTAAATTAATTAATTAATTATTTAAAATATTTACAATATTTTATTTTCAGATGGAAGTCAGATCGATTTTGTTGCTGGTCCTATAATTTGGAAAATGGTCTTAGTTTAGAAGGAAAACAATTGAAATTTAATAAAATAAATGAATTACAACAAATTTTCTATTCTTTTATTTCTATTATATTTTTTTTTTACAATATAAATTTTATTAAATATAATTTTCGGGGGGACCCCTAAAAATCTCCTAAATGAATCTTGAAGCTGATTTTCAATCTTTAAATTTTCCAGGAAAATGTAAGAGATTCCCTGAAAAGTGGTCCGTTACATAAATACAACCCACGGAAATCTTCACCAAAATTAGCGGTTCGATTTTTTATTTAATTTCGAGAAATTAGTTTGTTCTTTGTTAATTTTAGAACAACTCTGAGTTCTTAGATTTTCCCCGGTCCGAAGAAAATTTTTGAGAAAATTAATGGAGTAAATTATGAGCAGAAAAAAATCATTGATTTTATAAAGAAATCATTTTATAGGAGAATTTTGTTTGAAACTTTGGAAATCTAATGATGCTAAATTTTACTCTGTTCCCTTAGTAACAACTCTGCGTAATTAGTTTTCCCGATTCCCGAAGAAAATTTTCCATAATATCAATTTTCAATCGGGATTGTTTAGAAAATTATGAAATTATCATTGTGAAAAATCAGGGCATAAATTCTGCCAGTTTCGCGGAAAATATAAATTTCGGAAAATTTTTCTTACGGAATCGGAAAATCTGGTTATGTGGAATGGAACCTAATGATCCTGGGAAGAAATTGTGGAACAAACTTTTCCATAAAATGAATTTCCTGGTTTTAGAGGGGTCAATTCAAGAAAAATGTACTTTTTTGAAAAGTGGTCAAAGTTTTCTCGAAAATTAAAAATTTTCGATTTTTAAAATGGATTTAAATAGGGCATAATTTAGGTGATCCATGAACACCTTAAAGTCAGGGGCTCCCTTCACAACTAATATTTTTAAAATATTGTTAAAAATCAGCGTGCAAAATATCCAATAAATTCTATTGATTTTTTATTCAGAAAATTTTTTCAAAAAATCAACCGTTCTGAAATTTATTTTATTTCGGATAAAATATGGAAATTTTCTAACAGTCTGACGGAAAAGTAAAATTACCTGGATAATTTATAAGGGAATCGGAAAATCTGATTAGGCGAAATTAAACTTAAGATAATTTATACTTAACATTTTTACTTAAAGAATTTCGATTAATTAATTTGTTACATCTCTAAGAAAGAGCAAAGAAAAGCATTTCTCTTCCAAATATAATTCGGTATTTGGGGCATTTAAATTTGGAAAGCTCTTGCCTATATAACCCAATCGCCGTTCGTTGAAAATCGCCTTATGACTACCCTCAAGTTCTCAATTAAATTATATTGATGTAATTGTAGATCCTTTTAGAGGATCTGTACCAAATTCGAGGACCCTAGCTAGAGAAATAACCGAGTTCTAATAGTCTCTGTAGCTCTTTGTTTTTTTTAGACTCAATCTCCTGCAATTAATCATTTAAAAAAGGTTCGAAATGAATCGGATTTTCATGAACATTTCTTCTTAAAAATTGTATGATTTTTCATTTTGTTTCGCTTATATCTCGAGATCTGGTTCCAGAATTATATTTTTTCTGAACGGATAATGAATTTTATCGTTAGCATCTATCATTTAAGTTCAATTTGAGAATATTCGGATATCGTTTAGCGGAAATAATAAATTTTTTTTATCTGAATTTTTTAAATATAGGGGAACCCATATATTTTTTTTATATTTTTATATTATGAAGAGAGTCCTTTCTTTTAATCAAATTTTATTAAAATCTATTAACTAGTTTCCCAGATATTTAATTCGTAATTTTACGAATCCATGGAGACATAATAATTTCTTGAGATACTGAAATTATGAGAAGAGTTCTCCATTTTCACCAAATTTCATTAATTTCTGTTCAGTACTATCCGAGATATTCAATTGGGAATTTTACGAATCCATGGAAACCTAATATTTTTTTGAGAAACTTAAATTATCAGGATACATATCTCTTTATCTCCACCAACTTAAATAAGAAAAAAATGGAAATAAGTAATTTCAATAGCCGGTGTAGTATTATATAGGAGAAGATGGATACAGTTTATCCACAAAAATGATAACTCCAAATTCAATCGGTAGATTTTAATGAATTAAATTTTCATAAATAACTGAATGATGATTTAATTTCAATATAAAATTTCATTAAATCCTCTGCTACCGTTTCGAAGATATCTTTACCCGCGTGGGAACCTCAGCATTTGATACGGAATTTCTATCTAATTATGATCTGGTCAGCCGATTTTTCTTCGTCGATTCAAGTTCATTATTCAATAGATTTTTTTTTTTAAACATTCGAAGCTTTTCTACCTTTTCGTTGGATTTTCAATGTTCCAATTCTAATCCAAATGTGCTTGCGCAAAACAAACTACGATAGTTTATCTAATGCCCAATAGATGGTACCGACCTTCGTTAGTCGGGTTAGCATGGAGAAGTATTAGGTAAATGAAAGTATATACGAATACGAGTAACCCTATTAAGTGTTCGGTATAGATAGAGAATTGCAGTTAGGAAGACCCGACATTGAATGAGTGAATTTGAGGTTAGTTGTAAATATATAACTGACCAATGACCATATGTAAATAAAAATTGGCTCTATAATTATAAGCTTTTTCATTTCTTTTATATAAAAAGCTTGGTTCACTAACCTTATTGTTTAGTTAATTGGTTAGTATGTGAATGTGAATATTTTATTCATTCAAGGTTGAGCTTTTTTCATAATGCGTACGTAATCTTTGGTCAGGGCCAAATTTGACTTTGGGACTCATTTATCTTAAATCAAAATGTCTTAAGATAAATAATAACGATGCATATAAACCAACCGGATGGGATGCTGTGCTATGCAGCATCCATTAGGATGGTTGATTACATTCTATTCATCATTTTCAGATTTTAAAATTTGTTATACATTTTGTAGGAATGTGGAAAATAGGCGGACTGAGGGGAGGGGGGGGGGAGGGGAAGTGAAGCGAGAAACACATTAAAATTTTTCTTTAACAAGAAACTTATTTTATTTTATGGTTTAACTCTTCGTTCAACCAATTTTTTTGTATTACTATTTTTACATCTCAAGTTTAAGACAGTAAGCTTTCGAAGGAAATTATAATTGTAATTATAAAATTTAATCTAAATACTTCGATCGAATAATTGAAAGTAGCCAGGATGGAAAATTGATTTAAAAACGTTTAAAAATAGGTTCAAAATGTTAAAGCTTTCTTTGAGCTTTTAATTGTTCTAAAGCTTTTTTTACAACTTCCATATTTCATTTAAAATTATTGAATCGGGTAAAAATTTCAATCGAAATTATATAGGGAAAGAAATTAATTTTAAGCTTTCGATGAGCTTTTAGACTTTTGTAACGTTTTTGTTTGGAAAATTTGAAATTTCATTGAAGCGTCTTAATCTACATGGGAAAGAGGTTTTAGAACGTCAAAAATTAGATCCGTAAATTTAAGCTTTCATTGAGCTTTTGAGTTTTTTCAGAGCTTTTTTCCGAAAAGTTCACATTTCATATTTTTCTATTTTTCATTAACTATTTTTCAAACTTTCTGCATCATTAGATTTTTTTTTTGGTCCACAAAAAATTATCGGAAAATCTCGATTCGATTTTATAAAATTTCTTTAACAATTTTTTGGAAAAACTTAACTTTCTAAGAAATTTTCTTAAGGAATCGGAAGATCTGATCATGGACAATTAAACTTCAGGGTTAAATGAGGAATTTATAGAATCAAAGGTTCCATAAAATTAACCCCTGAATTTTAGGGATCTTATAATTGATGAGTCGTTGTACTTCAATCTATCTTCCTCCAGTCATCAATATAATTAATTGAATTAAAAATCTAGAAAATATTTAAATTTTCCAGGATATTTTAAAAATTATTTAAAAAAAGATTTATCTGGACCTCTACCAAAATTAAGGGGTTGGTCCTTTTTTTTTTTAAATCCGGATAAATCAAATTTGTTGGTTATTTATTTGAGAATTATTTTGCGCCATTACATTTCTCTCGTACCGAAGAAAATGTATGGGAAATCCGGCATTTCTTCAGATATTGGTACGGAAATCGATTTTACAGAAATATTTTAATTTTTTAACAATTCTTGTTGGAAAATAAATGTCAACTCGAGAAGCTTTCTGTCATTTTTTAAGCTTTTGTAGGGAAATTTCAAATTTGATTAAAATTTACCTAATCGGATTAAAAATAGATTTAAAAATATATGAAGAATCTTTATTTTGGATCAAATAAATAAGTTGGATGGAAAATAGCTCTAAATACGGATATAATTACATCCAAAACTTAAAGCTTTCTTTAAGCTTTTTAGCTTTCGCGAAGCTTTTATAGGAAAATTCCGAGATTGGATTAAAATAAAATTATTCAGATGAAAATTAGATTTTTTATAACGAAACGTAATTTAATGATATCGTTGGTCTCGTTACATGTTTCGCTATAAATTTTACTAATTATCTACCGTTTATTGCTTACTTTGAGTGATATTTTACTGTATTATTTTCACTCTGGTTTTTTTTTTCTTATCGTTTCCTTCTATTTAATGTTTACGAGTACGATTTTTTCATAATATTATTGTGGTGCGCTTGCACACACAAATTAAGTCACAAGAGTTGCGTTGCAGATTCTGCTTTTCATCTTTTTTTTTTTCCATTCCCTCTTCAATTCTTTCTTATATTTTTAAATTGCAATATTTAAATGTTGGGCTCTTGGAAATGATGTTTCAAGGTTACGGCATCTTATTTATATTTCTGTTTCTGAACAGATTTTGCGGCCATAAATATTAGAATGTGTTTTTCCCTATTGCTACATACAGTGCGCTGAGTCACGAGATGGTTTAGTTAATATTGATAGATGGATTTTAACCTGTAGTTAGGTTAACAGATAAGGTCCCCCTTTCCTATATTTTGAGTTATACCCCCAAAAATAAAACATAAAGGTTAGAGTTTAAGTTTAAGTTTAAGTTTAATAATTATTGGATTTTTATTTTATAATTTATGGGCGCCTCTATACAATTCCATCGACTGTCTGTGGAGTTGATTGTCCTCCGCTTCCATTGCACATTGATTATTCGAAAATGATGAAAACTGTCAATTTTAATAAATACAAAATGCAAAATAATAATAATTTTTTTTCCAATTGTTTGGACGTTTCGTCTGAAATATAAATGTTTTCATTAAAATGTTTTTGTTAATCCCAAAATGATTAAATTTAACAAAATGATGTCTTAATATTTTTTTTTAACAATAAATGGTAATTGAACATTTTTGGTTGTGCCGTCGAATCGGCCTCCATATTAAGAGATTTAATTTGAAGAAAAATTACCATGTAATGCGGGTGGGTGGATGGTTAATATGTTTTTTCTCTCTTACTTGCGAAATGAAATCTATCTTATACTTGATAAATATCCCGGTTGATGCGATTGAAGTCACTTATCCATCAATCAAAGTCATTCAGGTGAGTCCGGGACCGGAGATTATTATAATATCTTGTGATGTTTTGGGATAAAATAAATAAACAATTTAATAAAACAAATAAATTGAATGTGTTTTTTTAATATCGCACCATAATTATCTTTAAAGCCCCGCCTTTACATCAGCCTTCGTCCTTAATTTCCTTGTAAGCCTCGTAAGAAGGAATACCGATTTTTTCTGATGGTAAACCCACGTGAATATTCTGTTTGTTATTTATTTAAGGGAAACGATGTTAAATTATTAATTAATTTCCTGAATTATAGAATTTTTCTGGCAACCTTACGGAAAATTTTAATTTCTAGAAAATTCTATTAAGAAATCGAGAAATCTAATTATGAGAATTGAAACCTAAGAGTACTGTAAGGAAATCGTGGAAGAAACTTTTTCAAAAAATTTGATTCTTTGATTTTTTAGGGGTCGTTCTAATGGAAGCTTCAGAAAAATGGTGATTTTTGGGGGAAGCGGTTTAATTTCGAGGAAAATTTAAAATTTATAAATTTCGATGTGAATTCGAATAGGGGATTACTTACGTCATCTTTCGACACTTTAAGTTTAGGGGTCCCCTACGCAACTTATATTTTAAAAATTTTGCCAAAAATCGAATTGTAAAAAATTTGATTAAAACGATCGATGGAATTTTCACAAAAAAAAATCGTAAAAATCAGATTAAAAATAGGAGATGATAAAATGCCGGTTAAAAATTTTCTAATTTTTTTCGGACCCATATTTGTTTTCCGGGACTTTTCTGTAATATATTTGTCAGAAGGGGGGACGGACGTTAATTATGATATCATTTGGTAAATTATGATAATTTGGATTGGAGGTAGGTGTCAATACCAATAAAATCACCTCTCAAAGTTGTAGCTTTCTTTGAGCTTTTAAACTTTTTCGGAGATTTTGCAGGAATCTTTTAGATTTGAATCAAATTTATTTATTTGGATTAAAATGTGCTTTCAAAACGTATAAAATTTTATTCGCAACTTGAAGCTTTCGCTGAGCTTATAAGTTTATGCGGAGCTTTTTTAGTAAATTTTTTAATTTCGTTATAGTTAAATTATTTGGATGGATCCAAGGTTTCAATACGAATAAAATGACCTCACAAAATTAAAGCTTTCTTTGAGCTTTTAAATTTTTGTGGAGCTTTTGCAAGAATCTATCAGATTTGAATCAAATTTATTTATTCGGATTAAAAGTCGGTTCCAAAATGTATAAAATTTTATTCAAAACATAAAGCTTTCACTGAGCTTATAAGTTTATGTAGAACTTTTGTCGCAAAATTTTGAATTTCGTCACAGTTAAACTATTTGAATGGAAAAAAGGTATCGATGTGAATAAAATAATGTCCCGAAACCGAAAGCTTTCTTTCAGCTTTTAAACTTTTCAGACGCTTTTATAAGAAAATTTCAAATTTGATTGAAGTTTTGTTATTTGCTTTAAAATTAGAGTTGAAAACGTGCATAATTTGATTCAAAACTTTAAGCTTTCGCTGAGCTTTCAAGTTTATGTGGAGCTTTGGTCGCAAAGTTTTGAATTTCATTGCAGGATAATTACTTGGATTGAAAGTTGGTTTTAATTCGAAATAAATTACCTCCCAAAGTTGAAACTTTCCTTGAGCTTTTAAGCTTTTCTGAAACTTTTGTACGAAAATTTCAAATTTCATTCAAATTTAATTATTTACTCTAAAATTTGATTTGAAAACATGTACAATTTATTTCAAAACTTAAAGCTTTTGCTTAGCTTTCAAGTTTATGCGGAGCTTTTGCCGCAACATTTCGAGTTTTGTTCCAGAAAAATAATTTGGATGGTAAGTAGGTTTCAATGCGCATAAAATTACCTCCCAAAGATGAAGCTTTCTTTGAGCTTTTAAGCTTTTGTGGAGCTTTTTTTAGGAAAATTTCTGATTTGATTAAAGTTTAATTATTCGGAATAAAAATTAAATTTGAAAACATAAAAAACTTAAAGCTTTTCGATAGATTTTTAAATTTATTTAGAGCTTCTTTATAAAAGTTCCATATTTCATGTAAAATCAAATAAATTGTCAAATATTATCAATGAATATTTGAATATTCATTCAAGAAGAATTATAGTTGCAAGCCCGGACACTCAAATCGACCCCAGGGCCCATAAATAGCTAAACATGGCCCTGCTAATTGGATCGTTTTTATAAAATTTTCAAATATTCTGATTTTTTATTATAAAATCAGGTCGTTGATATTTCTTAAAAAATTATATTAAACAAAATCCTCACTATACCCATAAGATTAATTCTGGATACTCAGATTTTCCCATTCCTCAAGAAAATTTCGCGGAAATTATTATAAAGTTTTTCATTTGGCTGTCAGAAAAATTCTCAACCAACAAGACCAACTTAAAGTTGAGATTTAGAAGAGATTGAGAGAAGGTTTATCAGCATTCGAGATGATTTTATTTCATTTCATTTGTCATGATTTTTGAACTCGAAATTGATTTGGAAACATAATTTGATATATATTTTTATTACAGTAGTGATCCTAAGAATTACTTCTTATCGATCTGTAAATTAAATTTCGATATATTTCCAATCATTTTTTGATCCAGTCCAATTCCAAATGAAATCCTAATCTAATTTAAAAATTATTGGATTGGTATGGGACCCAGATGACCCAGAAAACTAAATCCCTTTACATCGACGAAACATAATGTAACATTATATTTACAAAATTTAACCAGTTTTTATGGAAATATGATTTCAATTTTACTCTCGGTCGACTTTTCGTGCATGTTGGTAATTTTCGAAGCATATAAATTCAATCCCACAAACCATAAAGAAAAAAAATATATGAAAAACATTGAATTTATTTACCAAAAACATGCAACATTGTTAAGGTAGGTTGAAGATGTAGAATTTTATCCAATGTCTAGTCAAACGATGAGGGTAAAATAAATATAAAAATATCGAAATATACAAATACAGAGAATTGGGAAAGAAGCACGAAGCAGTTTTTATTAACGGTTGGACGAATTTTTATATTTAAGTTGAAGTTATAATGCCTCCTATATATACTATAAGTATGAATAAATCTAATTACATTTTGCACTTGTATGATCGCATTATACTTTTTTTTTTGCGCCCCTTTTTCCATAAAACTTTTTTTCCATGAATGGTTTCAATTTATCGAACCTGTTCAAAAGTGGGAAAAACAACTGTTCAATTCAATTGACAAAAAAAATATATATTTTCAATGTCAATGTCATGCCGTTGATAAATTCCCGAATTTTTTCAAGGGCACGATGTACTCGTTTTGATATAAAATAGGGTTGATATGACCTTCAAGTATTTACATAATAAAAAGGGGGAGCACATATTGTTGCCCACTACTGCTTAAACTTAACATACATAATATATATATATATACTATACGTAATCTATTTAATCATTGACGATACGTAATCAAAATTATCAAACATTAAGTCGACGGCCGATAAACTTTTATTTTCGTTCTGGGGGGATTGAGAATTGCAATCGAACTTGAACCTATGCCAATACCAGCAATAAAACGTAAAAGATTTATTTATATACGGGATTATTCGCTAACGTTTAGTTTTAATTTCTGTTACGTTTTGTATTAAAATTTTACTTGCCAAATCTTTTATGAAAATCTGTAGTTTCCAGAAGCTCTATTTTTAATAAATTAAAAAAATATAGTATTTCCTGCCGGGTGGTTTTTAAATTCATTCTTTAAAAAGATTTCCTAAGACTGATTTTTTTAAAATTATTAAACTATTAAATTTTTAATAAATTTATTTAAATTATTTTATTTTAATCGATCAATTTATAATTTCAATAATTCCCCTTCTTTTCTTGGGAATTAGCTAATTTTATGAATTTTCGGACATTTACAAAATCCAGTAAATTTTATAAAAATCTAGCATTTTCGGAAAATTCAGATAATTTTGTAAAAACCCGAAATCAGTACTTGGAAAAATTGAATAATTTTTCAGTTAACTTCTTGCTTTTTTCATCAAAATCATTAAAGAAATTTGCTCGATTTGGCTGAAATTTTTTTTTCTGAATACCTCATGAGGTAAACTGAAAACGGATTTCAGAAATTAAAAAATAAATGTTTTTTTTAGCGAGTTATGAATTTTTTAAAAATTTATGATTTTCATTTAATTTCTTGGATTTTTGAATGATCAAAATTTTTAAACGGAATTTGTTTTTTAATGAAAATTCGTTTGTTTTGGTTGAAATATTTTTCCTGAATACTCGATGAGGTGAAGTAAAAAGAAGTTTCAGGATTTGGCAAAAAAAAAATTTTCTCAACGAGTTATGATTTTTTTTTTAACAATCTTTCAATTCTTGGTCTTTTTTTGATCGACATTTTTAAATGGATTTTTTTAAAATAAAATTCGCTTGATTTGCTTGAAAATTTTTTCGTGAATACTTTATTAGGTAAACTTAAAAGTAATTTCTGGATTTTGAAAAAAAAATTAACTAATCGAGTAAGGAGCTTTTCAAAAATCCATGATTTTCTTTACCAATATTGCTATTTTTTTGATCCAATTTTTTAAATGGAATTTTTTTTAAATAAAGAATTTCTCGATTTAGCTGTTAAAATAGCGAAAAGTCGAAACATTAATTTTACTAATTTATTATATTAATTTAATTCAACTATAGTTTGGCATTTCCTCAACTAACAGAAATTTTTACTGAATCCGATTTTCGGTGAACTCGGTTAAATTAAACTTAACCGAGCTTTAACAGAATTACAGAATAACTACCCATAATTCATCATTTAATTTTAGACGAAAATTTCGATATTTTAAATATTTATTGGGCTTGAACCAATTTGATTAGTTGAGCCAAATTTAGACCACGTCTCATTTAGTCGGTTGTGTATGGTAAAAGTCTTTTTAAATTTAATTGCCGATGAAATTAAATTTTTATATTTAATTCACCTGTCCTAAAATGATCAGAAATTTTAGAATAAAGGGAGGCTTATTTAATCTATCATCGTTTTTTTGACGTCACTACTTGTTGTCACGTTTCTAAAATAACATCAGTGACCCTGATTTATCGACGATTCGTAACATTTGAATGACGTTTGATATGCAACCATCGGTCAATCACTTTGTCAAGCGTTGGATCGTAATATTAATTTAAAAAAAGATGAATATTACGTCATAATAGCTTATTTCGATATGACTAGCGTTGTGAATAGTTTCCTACGAATCAATTAGATTTTATTCATTTGGCATGGAATTCTAGAATTGACAACCTTAAAAACCAATCAATTTTTCACAGAATTCATATTGGTCACTTTATGACCGTTTTGGCTTTGCAATGAAAAATGATGGGAGGAAATTATTTGTTTTTTTTTTTACGATAATTTTAAAAATAGATGAATCGACTATATTTCTGTCATTTTCACTCTGTTATTTTATTTATTTTCTGTAGGCTCTAATTTTCTTTTAAAAATAATTCTTTCGTTAACAAAAATTACAATTTTTAGAAGACAATTCATTCGTAATTTGAAATGAAGAAATTAGCCAATCAAAGTTGTATTTTTAAAATATGATTTTTGAATCTAAATCCACCGGTTAGTAGATGGATGCTTCCTTAAGGTTAGGAAAGCCCTTTCCAAAATATAGTTTTAAAATCTCGTCAAAAATCGAATTTTTAAAAATTCAATAAAATCGACCGATTTTTGTTCCAAATTTTCCGATGAATTTTTGGGAAAAAAATTTTTTTTTTTAATTTTTTTAATCTAATGATGCCAAATTATTTCTATAATATTACCAACGAGATTTTG
>JANTOP010019992.1:0-13382 GCA_027564815.1 Symmerus nobilis | reverse complement strand
CGACCAAAATTTTGGGTAAAATTCAACTTTTTTTTAAAAAACGCCGCCATTTTGTCAATTTTTGATTTTTTTTTTCGGCCGTAGGTCATTGTACGGACAATATCTTCTATTAGTTTAACAAGAATTCTTTTTTTTAGGTTTCATCTACGGAGAAGGCCAGAATCACTGCAGCAGTGGAGGACCTTTTTTTTAGCGCCGTCGGAGATCGCGTGTAACTCGAAAAATAATAAATTTTTTTCTTCAAAAATTTTACTGTGTATTCTCAAAATATGTATAAATATACCTTTAAAATTTTAAAACAATTGATACAGTAGTTTTTTTTTAAATTCTCAAAAATTGCCTTTTTTTTAGCCTGTCACACTAGGTGTGCCCCTTAAGATAATATATTGTTTCTATATCGGAGTGATGATATGTCTATCTACCACAAATATCTGAAACAAAAAATAATTGAGAGTCATATTTTTAGGTACCAGATCCCAAAACAGTTTAATGCCTATTTTTAGTCATTGAAAACATATTTTTTAAAGGACGATATCATTCCGTAAATCCAAATAGAAATCCAAAAACTTGACGACTTCACAAAATTTTGGTGAGTTCAAAAACCTCATTGTTCCAAACAAAATTGTTCTAAAATGGTTACAGACTATTTGCTTAATAAATTGTTGCGATAATTGATATTAGCCTTAAGGGGGGAACCTCGTATAAAAATTTTTATTTTGCATGTTTTTTTTTTTTTTGCTTCAAAAATTCATTTACCATCTGAAGAATGTATTTCAAAGCCTAAATAAAATCCTAAAGGTTTACAAGAAGTCATCAAAGTGATGATGGTAATGGTATAAAAGCAGATATATGACGGGCCGCGCTTTTTCGCCTTTACGGTCTTTTTGCGCGCCGGCCAATATAACTCTAAAAGTAAATGACCGATAGACTTGAAATTTTGTATACATATTTGTATACTTCATGAACTTAAAAATATATTAAAATACAATTATACAATTATTATAATAAATATTGTTCAAGCAGCTGCAGCGCCGCCATTTTGCTTTTTTTCAACAACAGAAAAATTTTTATTGATATTTAAATTATTTCTTGTAGATTATAACTTGAATATTAGAATATATTGTATATTATTTCAATAAATACTTCCACTTTTTTGTAATAAAATCTTAAAAAAGTGCTATTTACATAAGGTTCCCCCTTAACAGGTCAACCCAGATATCGACAGAAAGATAGATCAATCAATGAAATTGTGACTAGAGATGGCAATCCCGGGATCCCGCACAATTCTGTGAACCCGAAATCCCGGGATTAGAAACAAATTTTCCCCGGGATTTCGGGATTGATTTAGTCTATTATTTATTCTAAAAATCTTAAATCCATTGCTTTTGCTCTAGCCATATAATATATAGTGTATATAATATGTGTCCAGCTCATTAGGAAAACAATTTGTTTCTTTCATTTCCTTGATAAAAAAAAAATAATATCTAGGTGCATTAACATATTTTTATGTAGCTAATATGATGTTACACTTTTGAAATACACCTAAATAAAAAAAAATTCGTTTTCAACGAAAAATACGTAATTACTTCTATTGTTCTTAAATACTGTTATTTCACTTAATCAAAACCTACTACAGATATATAATAGCATGGATAATAGATTTTTTAGGTCTCATTGGTAGTAAGTATTTTCCTTTTTCATACTTGATTAAAATATTTAATTAATTTCAAATCGTGACGTGAAGTTCAAGGCGTGTTTTTAGTGTATTAAGTATAACGAGTATTTTACTTTTAATCTCGTTGAATTGTTAATATAAAAGAAATATTTAATTTCAATTTTCATTAAATTGTTTATTTTCGTATTACAATACCATAATAATAAATAAATAAATAAAAATACATATTTTGTATTAATGTATTTTAGTTGAAGAGCTTTAAGAGCCAATCCCGGGATATCCCATCCGGGATTGAAAATTTCCGGGATTTTTGCCATCTCTAATTGTGACGAAACTGTCTTGTTTGACAAACGAAAATTTTTATGGTTTATAAATAAATGATTAGACTGGAATAAACGAGATGCTTTGCTTTCTTTCCCCCCAAACAGATTAAATCGGAAGCATTAAAAAATAATAATTTTAATTTTAGTAAATTTTGGACAATTCCGTACAAGAATAAAAAAAAATCTGTTATGAAGCTAAAATATTCATTCCCGGAGCGGATTACATATTTCTATTTTTGCAATATGCTAATCATTTAAATGCGAAAATACAATAGTTATCAAGATTGGGATGCCCTTAACTCTCCAATTCAATGATATTAATGAATGTAACATATTTTATAATCATAACTGTTGTAAATTTACATAATAAGACCTGCATATTTGGAATAAGTAAACAATTCAAAATTTCAAAAAGTCTTTTATTCTATCGTTAAAAAAACACATCATTTCATTTTCTTTCCCAAATAAATATATAAGTGACATAAATAAGGACACAATAAAGTTTCTTGGTGAAAATGTTCAAGCCAATGATGACATCACTCTTAAAATAGTCTCTTTCTTTTGTATACATGCAACGATACAAAAAACCAAAAATTATTTAATTATATACAAAACAATAGTTATCCATCTTATTTAAAATATTACTATAAATTAAAAAGTTGTTATTCTCACAAAAGGACAACAAAACTTATCTAAGAAAGAACTACCATATTATGATTTTATTTCTAAAATTTATAAACTTTAAAATGAAATTTTAACAGCGTATGAAATTTAAAAATAAAATTTCAGACTTTTATTCCATAATATGTAGCCTTACTTCATATCCAGATATTTAAGCTATTCAGGACAACAATAAATTTTTCTAACATATTTTAAATATTAATAACAAGAATAAAATATATTTAAAAAGTTCCAACCAATTAATGAAAATATAATTTAAAAATCAATAAATGTATGTATGTTATATTATAGATTTTGGAAAAAATTCAATATATATTTGAAATTTAAAGTTTTCGAATTTTCATATCGGTACAAGACTGTTAAAAAAAAGCGAAAAATATAAAAAAGCGATATGACCATATAATTGGTATAAACTTTCAAAATTCAAAGTGGCTTCAGGGAATCTAATTTTTTTAAATGGATTCGGCTAACTACTTATCTAATTAATTTAAATATTTCTTTTTGTTCCTATTTATTAGTAAAATTCATTACTTCGTCCCTATTTTTTAAACGTTTTTGTGGCCGATTCTAAAATACTAGAAAATGCATTATTTAATTTGTTACGTTTCTTTTCAACTGATGATTTCGTTTTACTCTCGTCATCACTATCGTCACTATCATCGGATTTTGATCGTTGACCACCGCGCATTACACGTATATGAACGGTGTCTTGTAGTCGTCGTAAATCTTGTTCAATGATACCAATTTCACTTTTTATCTGATTATACTTAACAATATCGAAACCTTTCTTTTTTGCTTTTTTATGCATTGCTATTAAATATTGGCGATCCCTAACTTCTGGAAGATTATATTCCTAAAATAGTAATTATTTATATTGTGAATATTATATACAAATATATTGATAATATATTCTTACTTGTTTTGTAAGGCAATAGTAGGCATAGGCAGCCATCGCTGTCCCATAAGTAACGAAATATGTTACAGGTTCCATAATATCCCATGAATACTCCCACCATGTTAATCGGGCCAATATACCAAATTGTACAGACATTAATCCTAAACCGACCCATGTAAGGTAATTTGTTTTTCGTTCGACGGTTACATTTAAGTCGAGTTTTTGCTGCTCTAACGGAGTTAACTCTGCGTTTAATTGTTCTAAACGGGCATACAAATCGCGTTCTTTTCTTATTTGGTGTTCTCCCACGTGCAACGCTTCATATAATTGGGCCACTAATGCTTGTACATCACCTAATTTGTGTAGTTCCTCTATTGATAATTTGGTCCTTTGTGGAGGTCGGACGTTATATTTTTTATCGTTAATTAATAAACTAAATATAGGAAAGATATATTTATTTCCTCGCACATTAAATATGAATAAAGATTGATTATTACCAAAAATCTTCATCCATTAAACTTTCGATTGAACAGGCAGCAGCTATTCGAACACCATTTTTATTTAGTATAGTTGCTCGATCGATACCTTTGTCTTCAGCTTTTAGCATCTTTAAAAAATCACCGACATTATGTGATACGGGCCGTAATGAAAATTGACACTGTTCATTTCGGCTTGGCAACGGAACGGTTATGTGTGGTAGGCCACGAACATAACTGACTAGGACATCTGAAACGATTAGGATAAATAGATTTTTATTAATTTCATTTCGAAAATATTAATTTATAATTAGAAGCCAATTGGAATATCCTAAAAAGGCGGAATGGAATATAGAATAGTTACTAGGGTTGAGCAGGGAAGAACAGCAAGGGCAAAACGGGCGGATGACCTCAAACTATACGTAAAAATAAACGTGTGTGTTAGACATCAGATGGATAACTGAGGCAATTTGCGTCAGAATTTTGAAACACTTCGCTACATGGTGCAATAAAGACCGGAAAGTAGTTCTTATTTTAGATGGGTATACTATGCATACAAAAAACATTACTGCCATAGATTGATGCCACCGAAAATGGGATAATATTGCTACCCCCACATACTACGCGGAATTTGCACCCATCATTATACGCAGTGATGTTAACATGAGGGTAATTACTAATTACCCTGAATTAAGGGCATTTTGAAATTCGAAAGGTAAGAGGGTAAAATGATGCAAATTAAGGGCATTTTAAAATTTTAGTTTAGATTAAACATTTTCTAATCGAGTTAAAAGAACTCATTCATTAATTTAATAGTAAAACGTAGTAGGACAATATCGCAATTTAGTTACCCACAATCTATCTAGAATAAAAAACATAGCCCGAATTCTTTCAAATTCGTACATTTCCTCATTCACTTCAGAATTTGTGCCACATTCTAATGCTGAGGTTGAGAGAATTTTGTCTGTAGTAACAGATGTGAAGACCAAAAGAATAATCATTTATTTAGAATCTATTGCAATAACGAAATCGCCCTTTGAAAATAATAATACAAACTTCTGCTAGTTTCGAAGTAACAAAAGCTATAATAACACTTTTAGGAACTACATATGATTATAAAAATTTAAATAAAGTTGTTTTCTAAATATACAGTGGTGGACATTAAAATAAGGACAAAGAAAATTTTTCAAATATATTGCATAAATCAAGTTAAAACATTGTAAATATTTAATCAATATATTTTATTTCAATAAAGATGACTACAAACTAAAAACTAAACAAAAGAATTTTAAACTAATACAATGTGATGGTTCAAAAGTCAAATAATCCAAAAATTGCCCTGGACACGGAAATAGGGACAATCGCTACTACGGTAAATATTCAATTTAATTTAATGTTTTCGTCATTCAAATTGATTTAATACCAATGGTATCGGTTAGTACTTGGTAGCATGACCCCTATTTTTTATGACTGCCTCACACCTTTGTGACGTTCACTCTACTAACCGCTGGCATCGCTCAATGGGTATACTATACCATGCCTTTTGTATTTCGGTCCATAATTCATTAGTATTCCTGACTTTTACCATAGACACAATGTTTTTGATATCATTCCACAGGTTCTCAATGGGATTTAAATCCGGAGACTGTGCTGGCCAAGTAAGTACTGACACCTTGTTATCACCTTGTTATGAAAAAAAAAATGTTTCGCCTTCTTCGACATATGGTTCGGGTCATTGTCCTGTTGATAGGTCCATTTAAGCGGCATATTCTCATCAGCAAACGGCATCATTACTGTTTGTAGAATCTCGTCAACGTAGATGTGGTGGTCCATTATTCCTTTAATCCAATATATTGGACCAACACCATACCAAGAAAAACATGCCCATATTTTAATGTTGCCACCTCCGTGTTTAACTGTTTTTTTTTGTGTATTTTTGATTTGGATTGTATTCTTGGTTAGGGGGTCTTCTTACATATTCTTTTCCATCTGACCCAAAAAGATTAATCTTGGATTCATCGCTCCATAGAATATTCCTCCATTTCTAGATTCCAAAGGGGCCATCCCAATTTACATGGTCACTGGCAAATGTTAACCGATTTCTGTTGTTCTTTAAACTTAAGTAAGGAACTTTTCTAGCTAACCTACCTATAAGGATACGTTCCACAAGTTTTCTGCGAATAGTTCTAGTGCTAATATGTAAATTTAGCTAATTTTTTACGTCTTTGGATGATTACAATGGCTGAGACTTGATTAATTGAACGATACGTCTGTCAGTCTTAGCCGTCGTTTTTCTTTTTCCTCCACGATTTTCTTCGGTTTTTGTGGTTTTAAGGCATTGCAAATAATATTTGAGCAATTTCTCTGATGGATTTTCCCTGTTCACGCAATTTTCTTATAATGGATCTCTCTTCCAAAGAGCAATCAATGTATCACCCCATTTATATCTCTACAAATTAATCGTTTATTCACTAGTTTTTGTTAATTTTTCTTTAATAACACTACCTGAATAAATAACAATTTAATAATCCAACCAGTTAATACAAATTTGATTAGAAATTGTACAAGAAAATACACTGTCCCTATTTTCGTGTCCAAGCAAATTGTGTTTTGACATGTCATTTCGGGATTCCCCCAAAAATTAAAAATGAGGACGGAGTGCGTTCGCTGTTTCTTTGTACTAGAATATAGACGCGGTTAATTTCAAATACGAAAATATTATCGAAAACCAGAAATAATAATTTTAATAAGATTAGTTTGGTGTCCCTATTTTAATGTCCACCACAATATATAAAAAAAGTTTACAATAATGATAAAATTGAAGTATAAATCAAGAAAATTAAGATAATACATTAATCATGAATTGTTCTGGGTTTCAGTTATACTTTTCTGAAATGTACTTACTATTATTAAAATAAGCAAGTCATTGATTATTATTTTAAACTTCTACTATATTAATAATATGTACATAACAAATTTATACATCCAACCGGAACAAAAACAGAACAGGAAATCAACCCTGAAGAGTACAAAGGCAATTGGAACCGGATCAAAAAAAGACAGTATCAAACCGTAGTAAAAAGAGTATATCTAAACCTGAGTCAAATAAAAATATATCGAACAGGAATGACATTTAAGATTGCTGCAAACGCTTGTAATATAAAAATAATGGTAACGATTTTGTATCGTAATTGTGACATTTTATAACTACAAAAACCGACGTAGTTCGCAGTTCACGTAGTCCCTATTTAAGGGACCCACCCTGACGATCGGAAAAATGGTTATTTATTTTAAACAACTACATTGTAGTTTTATGAACAATTAAAAAATGTTCTAATTTAGAAAGTTAATAGCTAAAATGTAGTTTAGGGATTTTTTTCTACAAATGACCAGCTGTTTACTGAAATTCTGAGTTTTAAAAATTTATACAAAACGAACGCGGCATCCAATCAAAAAAATTCTGTGCTACTTATGCTAATTATGCTACATCCTACATAATATTATAAAGAATATGTGGTTTAAATTTCCTCCCAATCGGTCAAGTAGAGCTCGAGGTATTTGTACTGTACACCTCGAAAAGGTTTGGGAAAGTAAATTTAATTGCCTATTTTTGTTTTTATCGAAACAGTAGCCGATTTTCATGAAATACTCGTACTGTCGTATTTTAAAAAATTGTCCAAAAATTCAAGAAATTTTCAATTTTCATATATTTTTCAATTTCCCTATAACATTTTGGAATTTTTCTAATAATTGTCTAAATTTTCTATTTATACCAAATTTTACTATTAATTTTTCTGATATAAACCGCTTCTGGACTGGAGAGTATGTACTCAATTTCGAGTATAATATCATTCCCAGAAAAAAAAGTGAAAATTCTATACATTTTATCGAGTTTTTAATAAAATGATTAACTGGAGTGGAGTATACTTGATTCATTTTTATCCTCCATTCGAAATAGCGTGAAGATTTTCAATCTCAATTTATAATAAGCGGTTAGTAGATGACCTTTATCTTGGTATAGTCTTTCGTATTGTACGTGGTTCATTGTAATTTTAAAATTTTCCTTTCTCACTTTAATTTAATTTGAACTTAATTTTTCACTAACCCACTTTTATATAATGTTTTAATAAACTAATTTTGTTAAATTAATTATTGAATTAAAGGCATGCAATTTGAATTTATTCTCTAATAATCATATTAATTCCTCTCTAATCCATCACACTTGTGCTGTTTAGGAAAATTATTGCATTCATGTAATTATATATTTTAATAATATTTGTATTCCATGTATTTCAACGATACAGTATTATTAGATACAGTATTGCATGTACACTTGCCCTGCATAAAATGTGCAACAAATTTGATGTTAATAATAAATAACATGAAATGAGATACAATTTAAGTATGTAATACGTTTACGGGAATTTCGGTATTAAAGGTACATTAATTGGGGGTTGGAAAGTTAAAAGTGGGAACTAATATATCACGCATTTTATTGTAAAGATAAATTAAACAGTTAATACTAAACGCAGTTAATTTCTGTAATAAACATTAGTTCTATAGTCTGGATCTTTAGAGTCATTACTTCATTACACTCCTCTTCCCATTGGACTCGCTTCCTCGATAATTCCTCGCCGTAATGGTCTCTTTCCTCTTTCCCTATTACGATTGCAATATGATATTCTATCGTCTGTATTTTGGACGATTTACTTTTAAACCTTTTCAACAATTATTTACGATATTCTGTTGCAGATAAAACTTTTGAACATAACATTATCAATGCGAAGCACCAAATTTATTTCATTGCATTGAAAATAAATAATAACAATAATTGAAATCACAATGCAGAATTGTTTGCAATATTAGTGATAAAAAGTGTTGAAAATTAATGTACTTCAGATTTTCATTTTATACCAAGAAAAAATTACTATCAACGATCCTAAATTTGGTAGCCCTAAAATGTGATAAGTGGGGAACCACATAGTATCCAACGGAGTAGAAATAAATATACTGGGTATACGGTAAACTTTTGCCGTATTTTTTTTTTTAAGTGTAATAGGTTTTAACTAAACTATTAGGACTGAATTTACTCTTATTTTAGGAGATATTTACCATTTACTACTAAATTATTTACCATTCAAAGTGTAATAAATTATATTAAATATGATTTCTTTATAATTATAAGAAGTTCCCAATTCTACGTACTATATTTTATGTGTTGGGATTTCAATACTCACAAGCCTTAAAAATTATATATACCATACGGGCCCCCAGTGGCGTTCGGTCAACATTTCCATTCCAACAAGGTGTACAGAATTTTATATTTTCCTGAGCTGGAAAAAAATTTAAAAACGCAGAAAGCTGCTTTGACAGTTGGGTAAAAATACAAAAATTAAATATTTCGGAAAAGTTGAAATTTATCTAAGAAATATTAGAAAAATTGTAAAGGCTCGCACCGAGAAATTTGAATATCGGACATCGCGACATCTGATCCGGATATCCCTGCTATTTTCTTCGGATCCAAAAAAATTTAATGACGCAGGAAGTTTATAAATTAGTTGAGAAAAAACACCAACATATTAAAACTAAACTTCTCGTAAAAAAGCTCTGCAAAAACTTAAAAGCTCCTAGAAACCTTTATTTTGGGAACTTTTTTTTACGTGTTAAAATCTATTTTCTAAAATCTATTTTCTATCTAGATAACGATGCTTTAACTAAATTAAAAGCTCAACGGAAGCTCTAAGTTTCGAACTCAATTTTTTATGTTTAAAAACCTATTTTCTATCCAAATAACTATCATTTAACAAAATTTCAACTTTCTCCAAAATAAAGCCTTGAAAATCTCCAAAGCTCTTTGAAAGCTTATGATTAAAATGTCTTTTATATAAATTGGAATCGAGTTCTTAACCCAATCATTAAATTTAAACGAAATATGGAATTTTCGTAGAAAGCTTATCCAAACTATTAAAAGCTCAAAAAAGCTATTAATTTCGAACGTAATTCTTTACATTTAAAAATCAAATTTCGATCCAGATAACTATTATTTAACAAAATTATAACTTTTTCCAAGATAGAGCTTTAAAATTCCCCAAAGCTCATTGAAAGCTTAAAATTAAAATATTATTTTATATAATTTGGAATCTAGTTTCTATTTGATTCAATAAATTTAGGTAAAATATGACATTTTCGTTAAAAACCTTATCAATCCACTAAAAGCTCAGAGAAAGCTTAAAGCTTAGAACTTTATTTTTTGCGTTTTAAATTTTCCCCAAAAAATTCAAAAACTTCGAAAGTTCAAAGAAAGATAATTTGCATTCAATTCAATGCATTAAAGCTTCGGCATTTTAATTTTTCACAAAGCTTTCAACTTTGAAGCTTTAATGAATGAAATAATATTATATTCTAGTTAAAAGATTTGGATAAGCTTGATGATTATTGACAAAGTTGTTAAATAAAATAATTTCAGTTAGCGTTAAAATTACGATTACGATTTGGTCGATATTTCAGGTGTGCTCTGCGCCTTCTGCGCATTAGACTGCACGCCACTGTGGACCCCCCTATATCGCTTGCCCTTAATTAGTGAATAATTTTCTCTATTCAGAAAAAAGTAATTTTAAGTGATTAATTTTAATCAAGTTAAAATGAATTAGGAATAAAAATAAATTATTTAAATTAAAACTACAAATAAACGAAAGATTTACGTCAAAATTGTTAACGAAATAAAAAGGAAAGAAATTCAATTTTCTAAATGCATGTAATGTTCGATTTTGAAAAATAAAAGAAAAGTTAAGATTTTCTTCATCAAGTTTAAAAGCGGAAGAACTATTGGATGTATTTTATTACTTCACTGCTCATGAGGAACAGGAACAAGGAAGATTTATTGTATGTAGAATTTAACAATAAAATATTCCGAAATCAGCACCGAATTTTATTATTATCCAGTTTTTATTATCAAAACGGTCAGTTTCTTTCATAGCAGGTAAAATGTAGACTTAAAACAAACATGAAAATTAATCTACCAAATAGACAAAACATTCTTATCATCCTAATAACTGATTTTAACGAGAAATGATTTTCATAAAATTTCCATTCCAACGTATCGCAGAAAATGAAAAGTAAAGAAATTTACTTTGCATGAAAATTGTCGCCCAATAGTCGGGCCAACATTTTTTTTGGTGGCGTCTTTAGGGTACCTTACACATCTATGCACAGTAGCTCTAAAAACAATAAATTTTCTGCATTCATACTTTCGATTATCAATAATAAGCAGAGAAAGGTCTTGCTTGTAAAATAAAATTTCAATTTGTTCGATAATCTAGCTATATATAGATAAATATTTACTTCCACGTACGATATATGAAACATAAATTAACCAAAAAACAATTTCCAATATAGTTCGGTCTTTCCATGGTTTTGTAACAAACCCTTATCTTGGATGCTGCATCTGTAAGGATAATCTGAGTTTAACCATTCGCATGTAACTTATATGAGCCAATACACGACTTTTACTTCTGTCCTCTACTACTACTCTCAGTGCACCCTCTCACCTATAGCCCCATAACTATTAAAACACACACGCTTTCAGATTTTGGCTATATATTTCAAAAATAGCGTTAAACTTTTAATATTTTTATCCATTACCACTAATTACCAACAAAATAAAATGATCGCCTATTCAAGATCACCGAATGCCTTCATTTACATAGAATTTGAGCCCGTGCGACATACGACATAATGCAAGTGTAACGTCAGTATTATTCTATCAATAAATTAATAGTTTCCTCTCTCTCCGAGATCTATTTTATTTGAAATCTCTTATCCGCGGAATGTCCGATTTATATTATAATACATAATTTTTTCAGGCAGTTGTTGTTGTTTTTATATACTGTTTTTGAAGAAATAATTAAACTTCACACCGTTCTTTTCGTTGTTCTATAAATTCTATAGAGCATAACAAAACCCAACAATAATTGCTCAGCACCATATGCACGTACGTACAACAAAAAACATGTAAACTTGTATCAATCTGCATATGTATGATTTTTCTATTTTCTTTCTTTTCAATGTGATACTTGAAATAAAATATAGTTAAATTACTTGTATGTCGACCACTTCAAATTGTTCATGTAATTATATTCCTGACTTATTGTTAGTGTCAAAATATGCGAGATTAAGATGAACCCAAATTTCCCTCAAACATTCTAAAGAAACAAACCTGAGAGCTTCAAATGTACGCGCAACAAGAATTTGGATTAGAATTGAAACTACTATTATGGACATCAGAACTAGGTGGAATAGCTTAGTCCAAATGCTTGAAAGAATTTACCAGCTAAAAAGTGTTAGATAGAATTGATATTCGAAATGCTGAAATTTTATCGATTAACAAAATTCACCCAGCGAAGCTTACGGTTGAGAGAATGTAAATCTTCTTTCAGCTGATGCGGCATTGTCTTTTATGTTCCCACTAAAGTTAAAGCATAATCTAGAAAATCATATAATTTAAAGACAAACAGATGTATCTGGAACTCATCAGTATTATCAAAGAATGATATTCAACACAAATATGGAAGCTTCCGAAGTCGACCGTCGGAATTCGACGATATAGAAGAAGTGGAAGAACAAATTAATTACTATGCGCAGTCCCAGTTATTAATGCAAAATTCTGTCGAATTTTTCGTCCAACAACTCAATAACCACCAAATCATCGCCTAATTTCAAAAATTAAAGCGGGAATGAAATTAGTTAAAGAAAATGGCGTGCGGGGAAAAATTTTAGTCTGTATATTGATTTATGATTTGGATTCCACCACTGAGCGAGTAATATCAACTGCAGCCAATCTTGGTGCAAAAGTTCCATCGAGACTAGGGAACGTGGCTTTAAGTGATATTTGATTTTCCAACAATTATTTTGATTTAATGATTTAATGGATAATCAAAATTTGTATTTTCTGTACTAATTTTGTACGTCCAATAATTATTTTCTATATTATCTTAATAGTTTGATTCTATGTAGTACAATCAATAACAATGAATTCATTATCTTATAGTAAATAAGTTGTTTCTTGTTATTAATTTGTATTTATCAATAAATAATTCAAATATTTTCAAAATTCGATGGAATTTCGAATATAATAGGTAGGGATGATAATCATTTTCAAAAATTTTGGTGATTGGGGGGTACCAAAATTGAAAGGAAGCTTAAAATTCGTGAACTAAACCCAAAAGTACGCTGTAGCAGTGTATTATAATGTCATACAAATATTGCCAAACTTTAACCTCAATTATCTCAAAACTATAATTTTTGAACTATAAAATTCAAAACGCCATAACTTC
>JANTOP010019981.1:0-13383 GCA_027564815.1 Symmerus nobilis | reverse complement strand
ACTCACCACTCGACAGAGAAACTCACCACTCGACAGAGAAACTCACCACTCTACATAGAAACTCACCACTCGACAGAGAATTCAATACAAAACACAAACGACAAAATAACACAAGTCAACAGTTTTAGCGCTGTTTGAACGTTTCTGAAATTTTGTCTTATAAGTGACTGAGATCGTCTTACAATCGCTAAAAAACTAAAAATTAACACACAATAACGGGAATTAGATTAAGATTTTCTTCAAAGAATCTCACCACTCGACAGAGAAACTCACCACTCGACATAGAAACTCACCACTCGACAGAAAAACTCACCACTTATTATAGTATAGATTTACAACTATCTTTATAACAGATACTGAAATGCAATATACATACATATAGCAATTTTATGTTGTTATGGAGAACAGATTTTCTGCATTACATACATTCTGCATATTCTGTCTAGCTAAATTTGGATATAAATTGCTTCTTGCCCGTCAAGCAAAGGCATCCCTCACAAGGGATGTAAGGGTCATAAAGTTGTCAAACTACAAGTATATCTCTTGAGAACCTTCCACGATGCTTGTTCCTACTTTACTTTAATTTGCAAATGTTATTTCTTCTAAACAAAGAAATCTTTGTCAACATGAATTTCGCCTAATTAAACCAAATAATTAAGATAGCAAATACCATATTTTTAAAACTACCGATACTTTGCCGGAAAATTTTTATTTTTTAGGCCCGGTATCCTGCACGTTTAGGAACCGCCACATCGCTAGTATTTAGCTTATAAGACGATTTGTACATTTGTGGAATATCCTATTTTTATTACGGAAATTATCGTTTAAGTTAAAAAAAATCCCAACCCAAATACGAAATACATAAGGAAAATACCCATTTAAGTAAGAAAAAATTTTGTATTGTAGGAAAATTTTGAAAATTTCTAATAAATAAAATGGAATATTTTATGTAACATTTAATATATTTTATTTTTAATTTTTAATTTCAAATTAAAAATAAACTCTTATATAAACAAAATAAGTGGCTATTTGTCCATTTAAAATTCGATCTAAAATTGAACCTCTTTTCCTAGTACCAGGTGTGAGATTTTGCTATAAGTAAGTCGAGTCGATGCAACTTTACTACGCAGATGTAAGTAGGTCGCTGGAGTATAAAGCGATTTTAAGAAGGGAGATTTTAAAGGTCGTCTATGCGCCGGTATTTAGTGTAATTGAAATTGAACTTGGTGATAGAACTTGGAAATCGGCAAGAGACGATCAACTTTTCTCCTGGCTTTTCCGATTTTTATCCCTTTTACCTCTACTTTTCATGACGTTTATCTGACTTTTCCCTACTTTTCACGACTCTTCCGATATTTCCCGCATTGTTCAGAAATTACTGATTTTTTCCCACATTTAAGTGTGTGGGGAAAAATTCGTAAATTCGGAAATATTAACATCCTGATTTATTCTTTGTTTATCTACACCTTCTTTTATATATTCTATCAGCAAGTTTGAATTATAGAATAGCCTTTACCTATTTATCCAGTCAAATTAATTGAAAACATATTTTATCTCTTTTCCGAAAACTAAACGGACATTCTCAGACGAATCTAATTTTATTCGTCTTAAACATATTAAGCCATTCAATTAATGGATCAATCAAAAAATTAAAATTTCATACAAAATTTTCCAAAAATAAATCAATGTATGTTCTTTACAAATTCACCCAAAAGATAAAAAGAAAACATCCTGTTATTTCTTGTTATTCAAGAAAATTTTCCATCCTAACAATTTCTTTTTCGCAAACGGCAATCAAGAACTTGTTGTTGCAATCTTGTTTATTATATCTATAATTTACTATACCATTGATAAAGGATATCTAAAAATGCGTCGTCTCCTAAATCTCTGAAAATATATTAAATTTCACTTATAATAAACTTTTTAACTTCGCCATTTCAACGTTTTACATAATCCATATATCATTTGATGTTAACTGTAAGATAAAGAAACAGATTTTTTTGTAATTTCATAAGGAAATAAACATTAATATTTTACAATCTATTATTATTACGTAGTCAGTACCATCAGTTTTCATGCCATTGATCTGAAACATAGGGATGCTGTGCCAAAGATCATTAAAAAAAATTATATTTTAATTAATTCATGAAATTTGAAATCAATCGATCCGAAGGAATTGGAAAAAAATGTATTTGGAAAGCGTAATTTGGAAGTTTATTTAATATAAAAACCCAAAGATAGAAAAAAAAAATCAAATTGTATTGATCACGATTATTTTCAAATAACACTATTCGTCCAGTATGTCATATAAAAAAATTTATTTTAATTTAAATGTCAATTTTTTTTCTTCAATGTGCAAAATTCATTTGAGCCCAAATTCATGTAAATAAATATACCTACATTATATTTAATAGCCATAACCAAATCATAATATTCCGAACCGAATCCATTTTTTCGCATTGCCAATATACAAGATTTAATAAACATTATTTAATATGAATAAATATAATTTTTTTTTCTATTGCCTATAACGTTTTTAGTGAAATGTTCATAACGAAATTCTAATTTTATGGATCTTAATTAAAAATCTGCATATTTTTTGTAAGCAATTGGAAGTAGGATTATAACGAATTGATGGATTTTTAACAAAGCAATACATTAACTTAATAATGGCAATATATACGGACATTAAACACTTTACATTCATATATGAATGGCAAAAATTTTTATCTAATAGCTCTACAAATATGTTACTGATTAATAGAAATTTACAGCCCGAAATTGGGATTTTTGACTAATTAAAATCAAACGGTTATTTATTTATAGTTTCCTGTCTATTTTCGGAATATGAAATGATGATATTTTTAATTAGCCGTATCTCTTCCTATTTTTAAACTCAGCTCTTTCATTCTATTTTCATCCGCTTTCATTTAGTTAAAGAACGCAAAATTTCCGATATACCTAAAATTGGACAACAGGTTATGGCGATAGATGAGTGTATAAATTATAATTTAATAATCATTAAATATCAAAATTCGAATTTTTTTTCCAATCAATAAATTTAAATAATATTGGATTGATTTATTTAAATACTGTTTAATGGACTTTTAATCAAATAATTTTTATAATGAATGATCGATCGACCACCCACACTATTATAAATGTAAATTGATTTTGTTAATTTTAATGTTATCGATTTTATTAGTCGGTTTATGACAATCGCTGAAGAATATAAATAGGTAGATACAAATTATTTTATGTATCAGACTTTTATTTAAATATTTTAATTTGATTTTTGAAAGCGTTTTTTAGTCACACATGTTATTTTTTGCGATATTTTTATAAGGAATATTTTAATAGAAAATATTCTCTAATAAATGGTATCTGGAACGGTATCTAAATGGTAAAGAGTTAGTTCAAATTTAAATTTAAAAGATATTTAATTTTATTTGAAGTTGATTAGTAAACCCTAATGATCCAAATCTAATTGATGTTTTACGAGAAAACGATTATTCAACGATTTGATTATAATTTGATTTGACTTCTTAGGTAGTTACTTACAGATGGTACATCAGCTAGAAATAAAATTGTGTAATACAAATTTAATAATATTTTCTTATGTTGTTGTTAACTTCTTCTATTTAATACCAGTGGCGTGCAGTCAAAATCTCGATAAGGTGTACAGAATTTTATGACCCCTTAACAAAATCTTTCAGCATTTATCATATCAGCTTTATTCAAGAGAACATTACTCAGTGCTATTAATAGAGTGCGTGCCGAATATTTTCTTCGGGCGGAAAAAAATGTAAAGACGCACAAAGTTGCTTTGACAGTTAGGTAAAAATACAAAAATTAAATATTTCGGAAAAGTTGAAATTCGGGCATCGGACATCGCGACATTATATAAATTAGTTGGAGAAAATACATAAATATTATAACTAAACTTTTCGTGTAAAAGCTCTGCACAAACATCAAAGCTCCCCGAAAGCTTTATTTTCCGAACCTTATTTCTAATATTTTAAAATCAATTTTCTATCCATATAACGATCCTTCAACGAAATATCAAATTTTCGCACAAAAAGCATCAAAAGTCTCGAAAGCTCGTTAAAAGCTTAAAATTAAAATGTCATTTTATTATATAATTTGAAATCGGATTTTTATCCGATTCATTAAATTTAAATTAAATATGGAATTATTTCAGAATGCTTGTCCAAACTCTTAAAAGCACAATGAAAGCTCTAAGTTTGGAACTTAATTTTTTACGTTCAGAAATCTATTTTTTATCCAGATAACAGTCCTATAACGAAAATTCAACATTTTCCAAAATAAAGCTTTATATCCAAAAGCTCATTGAAAGCATACATTTATGCAAAATGTCTGGCCGTTAGCTGAAAATTTCAAGACCAAGGCAAACGAGGACAATGAATGCCTTCATGATAATTTGCCTTCAATTCAACTCAATTCATCAAAGCTTTCAATTTTCCATGGAGCTTCTTAACGCAAATTTCCGATTTCATTTAAGTTTATTTATTTTTTGGGAGATAAAATAGATTTGATAATGAAAAAAAATAATTTATTAATTATAGATTTTTATTGGACAAGCTTTTGAAAGTTTCTTAAAGCTCTTTCAGACAATTTTAAATTTCAATGCCGTTAAATTATTGGGATAGAAAATAATTTTTAAAACGTATAAACAGTGACCATGGCCATTAGACTGATTTGTCTGGTGATTGGTAAGTGTAAAGAAATTTTAATTTTACAACTTCTAAAATTTGCGGTGGCCTTATAAGGCTTGCTGGGCTAAAGTCGACTATATAGCCGTTGTAGACGAGTTAATTGGCTAGAGAATTCAATTTTCGTATATTGTGGGAATACCTTAGGGACTTGGCCATTCCACTCTATCTGACGATTGGTAAGTGTCAAAAAATTTTTATTTTACAATTTCTAAAATTTGCGGCGGAAAATGGTAATAGCAGCAATGGCTATCCCCATTTACTATTTACGTTAATGTCATTAGCTAACGGCAAGGTCTATGAGAGGGTGGTTATTGTTTATAATCGTTAGCTGAAAAGGTAGTTGCGGAACGCAGAGGCCGAAGTGCATCATGACAGGAGTGAAGCAATCTCTAAACTGATGCCGATTTTGTTCATATTTCAGCTGCGCTCTGCGGCTTCTGCTCATAGATTGCACACCACTGTTTAATACAATGATACAAGTAAAGTAATACAGAATAATAATATTTAAAAAAATTAAAATATTTTTATTGTTATGCTTATGTTTAATGTTAAATTATAACATTAGATCAAGATAAACTCGTATTTATGTCTCGTGAACATGTTAAAAATAATGAGATTTTATTTTGAATATAACAATTAAAATTAAAATAAAATTTAATTACAATAGGATTTTCACCCTGTCAAACAAGAATTTATTCTAAGGAATTCCAGGCAAGTGATATGTAAATCTACTCTGATTTTTATTTAAATTAATTGCCATAAATGACAATGAAATTGTTTACATAATAATTCCTAATTGGTTTCCGGGTGCATTTATTTAGTTTTATGATTTTATCTCTAAAGTCAATCTACATTGTTAATTTGGTGTTAATGCTCATTTATAGACATTTAAGATTTATTATTTTATTTTTTTTAGATTTGAATTTAAATCTATATTTTAGGAAGTAATTTATAAATAAAATTTTAAGGATTGGGTTACAATTAATTATTTTAAAATCGGCAAGATCTTATATCTATCTTGAAAAAATTTTTGTATTTTCCCGTAAGGTATGACTATTACTTTCTGTTGACTAACTACCATTTTATATAACTGACATTTCTCCATATGTAAATCAATCAGTCACAATTGTTGCACTTTATAAATGGAAAATAAGAAGTTATATTGCAATAAATTGATAAAACGTTTTATAGATTGAATATTAACAAAACATTGTTAACGTCATAACGTATATTATTTGCGTGCTAGTACATATAAATTCCATCTATAACGTAATTTACATATGCACTTGAATGAAATGCAAATAAAATTGATATGGAAACTTCTCAAAAAAAAAGAAAGAAAGAAAAATAAATACAGTCTTAATGGGAAGAAATGTATGGTTAAAGTCTAAGAGATTCAGATGATATCATTCAACTTGGCCACTCAAGATTTTGTGGTGATTGAATTCAAAAGAGCTGTATCATAAACTTCCTAGAAATAAATTGAAAAACATTTAAATTTTACTATCCATATCAACCTCAACCTCATAATATGATATCATGAAGATTACCATATTTTACTACGATAGGTATCATCAATATTGTATAACAATAGTTAATTAAATAATGGAAAGTGAAATTATTGTTGTACTAAAGTTCAACCATCCATGTAAGTTATTGTAAAATGAAATAAATGTTATTATTATTATTAGCAAATAATAATAAATAATTTAACAGTTTAATTGCCTAAATGTATTATTGTTATTAGTAATAACCAAATATGGATAAACTAATTCACCTACAACAGGTTGAAGAAACACTTAAATATCTCAATTCGTTGTGGTTTTATGTGGGTTGGTAGAGTGGTTAAAAACGAAGCGATGCTTTCTTTTCAAAATTAATAAGATTCTCGTCATGTTGGACATTATATAATTTTGAGAAAATCAATCAATAATAATTCCGTTAATTATTATTACATAACGATAGAAAATACCATCAAAAGTTGCTTCATTTCAAAAATTACGGGCAACTTAATAGAATTTTGAAAATATCAGCAAACCATGCTTAATGAAATATGGATTAGAAAATCTGACTGATATTTATAATTTACTGTCCTAAAGTATAATATGTATTATAAGTATAATAAGTGAGCAATTTAATAAATGAGCAATACGAGGAATTTGTCCTTGATCTTCAACCATATTATGTGAAATAAATTTTCAATGGTATTGTCCTAATATCCTCTATATTTTACTCAAACTGTCTGCCCAACAACTGACTGGGCTTATTAGAAAATTTTCTTCTCTTCCCTCTTTTCTTAAGTGACAATCAAATTTGAAATAACAAAATTATAAATAGAAATTAACAAAAAATTTCAGTCGAACTTACGAGTAATTCAAAAAAAAAAATATATTTAGGAAGAATCAGTTAAGGAGAATTTCATTTCAAATGGTTATTTAAGTGTGTGCTTCGATTTCGATGAATTTTAGAATATAATTGAACCTACACTACACTTAGTGTTAAACCTGGTAAAGCCATGTTCAGCAATTCTCAGAAAACTTCAGCAAATCGTGTACAGATAATAATTATAATAGTGCGTGAGAAAAGCTGTGAGAAGCTTATGAAATCAAATAAATTTCGCATTGGATTGAGAATTGTGATTTCATTTATTATCAGAAAATACCTCAAAATTGACCGATATAAAATTCTCGTCCTGGATCATACATATTTAAAATTCGATTTATATGAAGGAAAACATGTCAATTTAACCAAGAAAGCCATGATTTGAGAGAATAGGAGAATTTATCTGGTATCCGCGCCCAACAAAATAATAGCAATAATTTAATATTTCGTAATCAAAGCAACAAATAAACTTAATCAAAGCAACAAATAATGCTAAACGCTTAGATGAAGTGAAGCTAGAAATTGAGTTTTCATTTAAAATAGGGTGTAACTTTCAAACTGAATTACACAAGGGCATACAACAACAACAGTTTGTTCGAAACTACATATATAACCCTGTACTGAAAGAAAGCACAGTATATTCAGTATTAGGGGAAATGCACTCGAGAAACCCCAATTAGTGTATCAGAAAGATTTATTGAGAAAAGGCGTTCAAAGTTGTGAGCTGAATTTTGGCCAGATGCACTCAAATTAATGCACTGCGATCAATTCTGCTGAAAATGATTGAATAAGGGTTTTTGAGATCGCTGATTTCAAATATGAAGCCCATTAAATTCTGAACACAGAGGGGGTGATTTTTGGAGATTGAAAACTAAATTTCGTTATAAAATTCTGAAACTTCGCAGGTATAATAAGGAAATTCATACGAATACGAGAGGTTGAAAATAAATTTCAACGCGATCAGAGAAAAAAGCGTTCAGTTTTTTTTGTTTGAATATTTTTGTGTTTCTTCACACAATAAAGTACGTTCTTTAGCTAAGATTTTTTTCTTAATTTTCTGACATACTCAAATGATTCTAGTACATACTGTCAAGTACCCGAAACCGTTCTTAACTCAAATACCGTTTTTTTACAAAGTAGCCAGGTTTACTCGTAGATGGTCACATAGTCGTATGAAGTTAAAAAAAATCTGAAGAGCTTCTATGAGAATTAGGGAATACAATACCGGTCATTAAAATCAATACCGTTATTTTTGTATTTTTTTGGTGTGAACCGGTACTACCAGTATACCGGTATTTAAAAGAAAATATTGTAATGCAATAACTACGACAAAAAATCCTAGCCATAATAGCCGGATTAATAGCCTGTGATGTACTTAACTCACTGTCAATAAATTACATGGGGACGGCACGTACAACAAATGGTATAACATGACAGTACGAATAAATATGGAGCTTTTTCAGTGGTGCCAAATTTTATATTTTGAAAGCCGATACCGAAATACCGGTATTTATTAAATCAAATACTGGTATTGCGGTATTCAAAATTTGGGCGGTATACCAGTTAACGGTAATTATGTATTTCAAGAAAATTGGAGACTTTCCAATACTCGAAGATATTCGGAAAATATTCGGAAAAAGAAATAAAATATGTAGAATTCTGGAAAATTTCTTATAATTTAAAAAATCAGGAATTTTTTTGAATTTATTATTAGTGGTTTTACTCTAGTTATTTCGAGTATAATTTCGAGAAAAATTAGTGAAGATTTGTGTGAGAAACATTGTAGAGATTCAAAATAAAAGGAGAAATTCTGAATGTACCTACCAATTTCTGTACTAACTACAAAAAGAAGGGAAAATTTATTGCATATTTTGCAATACTAAGCTACACCAACAGAAAATAATTAAATTTTGATCAATAATTTGAGTTTAATTTCAAAATACCATATAGACTTTGTTCCAAAGCATGGTTCTGCCAAAGAATGAATTGGGCTCAACTTCAGCGAATTAATATATTTTTTGGGTTTGGGTTAGGTATCGACTTTGGGTTAAACTTAAATTTGCTTTCGCTGACAAGACTCGTGAAAAATAATTAATATGTTCTCTCGTTTCAAACCCAATTTTCTAGTTGGCCCGATTTATGACCACCATGTTAAGGTGCAGCTAGTCGATTTGTTACAATTTTTATTTGGACTTGGCTGCAATTTAATGGCACCTTTCAAAATCGCAGTTTAATTTCCAAATATTTTCTTTTCATTTAATTTATTATTTAATTCATATTCGTATATATGAATATTCGTTAAATTCGTTATTTAGTTAAATTATCAATTGTTTATATTATTTAAAAATAAATATAAACGAGTTAGTGATATGTCACGGAACAAACTGGACTGCGTAATATTGAATACTGACATTAAGAGGGTCGCAGTATTAGATATCATAAGCGGCATGAAAAAGCCCATAAAAAATAAGGAAAAAAATAAATTTCAATGAATTTCAAACTGCCCCGAACATTATTGACTTTACCTACCATTTTTAATTTTATGAGCATTCCGCCCATTCTAGTGTTTTCCTCGATTTCCCTCAAATTTTTCTTCAAATATTTGGCTTTACACCAACGAAAAGTTTTAGTTTTCCACAAAACAGACATAGGGATAATTCCTTCAAAACCGTTGACCTTGGCAATAAATCTCAGTTCATTAAAAGCTTACAAAAGTAAGAAGTTGCAGAGATGTCACCAACGCTAAAAGTAAATCAGTTGCGATAAAAAAAAACTATCTTTTTGATAAACTGGTTTCGATCAAAAATACAATCACAATTTATAAGTTTGATTAAAAATTTGTGGTCGATTAATGGGTAATTAATCTGAAAGTTGAGTATCATCGATATTAAATTATTAAAAATCCCCAAAGTTGATGTTATTTTAACTTTACTTTACCATACTCACTTCAAAAGTGTCTACTTTGTAGTTGCAGTGTATTACGTTAGCATGGTAGTATTCTATTAGAAAATGAAAGCATTCACATTTCTTAGACGGTTGGCTTGATATGGTGAATATGTGTAGTTATGCTAGTAATAGAGTTTAGTCCGCTTCGATTTTGGCTTTATAATGGAGCTTAACTGTATATTTAATAGTTTTATAACAACATAGCTACCTACTTTACCTCATAGTTCTAGTATTACAATGTACCAGTTTATCATGTAGTAATCATATAGTAAAATAAAGCAAATATTAGGACTAGGTTAAGCATCATGTTATTTATATAGTTAGAAGACCAGAATTTAATAAATATAATAATTGTAATTATTTTATTTTCACAGGTATTCCTTTATAAAAATTGTCTAAGTGCATTTAACTGCAGATGAAACAATGCGAGGTTCATAAAAGGTCAGTCTAGTTTCAGAAGATTATTATAGTCTACGATAATATATAAAAAAAAATTCAAGATCTGCTATTAAATCTTAAATATAAAGCGATGATGATTATAAATGAATGTCTGTCTAGTCTAGTTTGGTTTGATTTCATTGCACTTCTATTCTCACGATGAACAAAAACCTATATTATAAATTGTTAAATTATAATATAAAAGTTTCCGTTACGTTATGAAAAATTGTGTCGCAACAGTGCATTTGCAGAGTGAAGTGATCCACCTTATTCTCCATTACTTTATATTTAATTCATATTTCTTTAATGTTAACATTGCTTAAGTTATGAAGAATTTCTTGGTATGGCATTGCATTATGAATCTATCTCTTTAAAAGAAATATTTATAAGACGATAATATTGAGATTTGAAGAATACTAAACCATAACTTAATATGGCAAAAGTTCAATTTTATTCATTAAATATTTCATATTTTATTTGTCTATTGATGTATTATTTTAAGCTTCAAACAATTACAATAATAATAAGAACTACACTTAAAGTAGATTTCCTTTCAATCGAAACTTACTTACAACTATTAAAAAAATAAATTGTAAATGTGAGTAAATGCATATGTTTTCTGTTAATTTAGGTTCAGATTTCTTATTATAATTTACAATAGAAAAATATGTACATCGTAAATGTACTATTAAGGTGTGCCTTCATATGTATCTTTCATCATTAAATGAATGTACCTATATCCTAAAGCCTTTAATTTGCGATGACGGATACTTATGTCTTTTATCCAGAAGCAATGGAAGTTTTGACGTGTCGAATTTAGTCAAATAAACATTTAAAATTAAAAAAAATTTCAAGGAAGACAATTTATATATTAATTATATCTAATAAATAATGAAAGTACTCTATTTAAATAAAGAAATTATTTGTTCCAAATATATATATATTTAAAACAGCTACACCCACAAAATAAATAAAATTTCCATGAAGAGTGTACAGTGTAATAAGGAGCTGTTCTGGATAAATATAAAATAGAAGTCAAAATGAGATGTATTCTTTAATATTATTTATCTATAGTAAATGATATAATGTTTAATTTATACTTAATGTGTTACATTTATAATATAAAAGTAATTATATTTTTTTAGAAGGTTGGGATGTCAAAGATATTTGTTCCATCGATATGTCCAATTTGATATGTTGCTTATATTGAAGAAGAAAAGCAACAAATTTATGAAATACGATATTTTGCAGAGATAATTAAATACTCGTGTTCAATTTTGTCTACAAAGAAGATAAACTTTTAAATTTTATAATTATAATTTACCTTCATGTAACAAAAATTGGCTAATTGTACAGAAATATACTTAATAATCAGACAAATCCGTTTATATAACTTTTAAATATAGTTTATTATACCTGCTAATTATGGTAAATATTTATTGGCTTCTTAATTTCTTATGTCGTTTACTATATGGTTTTAATCAGAAGTAATTATAATTATTATTATGTCAATAATACATTTATCAAATTAATTTAATCTTTTTGATTTTTTTTAAAAAGCTCGCTTTTATGGTTACTTAAGAGTTGGATTTTTTTTATTCTCTCGTTTCTCTCGTGTTTGGGCAAAAAGGCTTAACTAGTATAATCTTTGCCTGCTGATGGTTACATGAAAGGCATTAAATAAAATATATTTCTAGACTTGAATAGGGATGTATGCATTACTGATGGATTACTGATGGATATGACTAAACCTGAATTACTTAATATAGGTAATTGATACTAAACCCCGTATACTTTAGCTCGTTTCTTATTTATTGATATGAATATTAGGAACTTACTGAACTAATACTATTTACTATTTACTTACTAACTACTATTTAATATTTATTAATGCAGTGTATTTTTTATTATAAATTCCCTTTAAATATAATACTTTTGATATGTTGGCAGGAATAAGAGTTCATCTAAGGTAGTTAAAACCAAAATTATGGAATATTCCTTATATAACAATAATGAACTATAGAAACCTGAAAATTCTCATTTACCGTCTGTATGTACACTGTAGAGCCAATACAACTTCCAATGTAGATACTTCTCGTACTTTAGACTTTCTTTTGTTACTAACCCCCTCAATTCTCCCTCAATTTTTGTAATGCATTATAGTATGCAAATGGAAAATAATCAAACTTGGAAAGATTGAATCATCAAAATATACTATCGTTATGACCACGTTCTCGATCGTAATTTGTTTGATTTGAAAAAAGAAATGTGTTTTTCCTAAGTTCAAGTCTGTTCTCGCGATTTCAGTATATAAAGGAATGAAACTATTATACTTACTTCATACTAATTATATTAATTTCAAGATAGCCTAATTTATAAACTAGACTTGTTTATCGGAAAAGTTTTCTTTGATTAAGTTTCACTAATATCTTATAATAGGTGTATGCCGGCTTTTCCTGATTTTAATTTAACCTTCTTATTAATCGGTACTTTTTTCTCGGTCAATTAATACTCTTACCTTTCTTTACGTGTACATTATTACTTTCTCTGCATTCATTATAAATATATTGAGAGCAGAGGCTATGCTTTTCTTCTAGAATTGTGAAATGTGGCAAACAGAATCAAAGTTGTAAGGACTAGGTAGTAAGTGGAATTTTATAGAATTTTTTTTCGTTCGAATGTGTATGCAGGTGTTAGAACAGAGGACTTTAGGCTATAGTAAAAATACAGTTTCCTGATAGGTCCTCGTGGGTGTGCATTATTTATTTATTTATTTATTTAAATGGCCAACAGACCCTAATGGCCCAACTGACTTATATTACAAATATTTAAATTTTGGCACAAATGGCAGTAAACTTAACCAGCAAATCGATTTATATAA
>JANTOP010019970.1:739-13386 GCA_027564815.1 Symmerus nobilis | reverse complement strand
CGTATGTTTACTACAAGAATCTGTGGTATTTGAAAAATAGATTTTTTGAAAAAAAGATTGGGAACTGACCCCTTAAGAATTTCTATGTAATTATAAATTTTCATTTTGTTTAAATGTCATTCAAATTAATTTAATTTTTAAAATGATTTCTAAGTCAACACAAACGTTTTAACAGAAATGGCATACACAATAACTTGAAATATTTTCAAAATAATCGAGAAATTAATGGGAAGTAAAAGCTTAACGAATATGTGAGAAACCAGAACTATAATGTAAAATTCCAAATCGCCACTGTGAACTTTTCATTCGCCAAGGCTGTAATAGCCATCAAGCGTACGACGTTGGCTTAAGAATTTCTGCCCATACAATATTTGAACGAAATCATAATAAATGACATCCAATTTATCGTCCCAAACTGCCTTTTATAATCATTATTCACATATTCTGTAATGCAATATATAGTACATATATATATTTTGTTTCAATTTATATATCTGTGGCCCCAAGCATTAACCGCTTAAGTGGACTTAAGATGAAATTGAGTTATGAACATCGTCTTCTCCATATACGATCGCGTATACCCACAAAAATTCGAATTCTTTAATTTGGCCAAAATATAGCTATTTGAAGAAATGCATAACCGCGTAAGTTCATGTATCCAAATAAATTTATAAAACTTTAAATCGCTCTACTGGAAATTGCAAAAAACGACTTAAGCGGTTAATGCTGTGAGCCACAGATATATTCTATAGTATTTTAAATAAGTAGGTATATATAATTTCATTTTTATTTTGGTCGTCATTCTAATCATCGTTCATATAAATCGTCATTATCGTCATCTATTTCCATATTAACAGCCATTACTGTAATTTATATTCATATTTTCTTCGATCTCCTAAATTCGACAGCGTACTTGCATGGCTGGAAAAGGAATGACGTTAAAACGGTTCTTTAGAAAACCGAACGATGGTTTTTGTTAATAGATCTATTTCACTCTATCGAATTAAACGAACATCCCAGAAAAATAAGAGCTTCCTTTGACCTGACAATAACCTAAAATAATATTGCCACCGCGGACTTAAAACATAAACTAATAAAAGTGAATAAAAAAAGTTTAAAATTTCCAATTTAAGGGAGTTAAATGTGTAAAAAATCAGTACATAAAAAATGTCACCAAAACCGAATAAAACCAGTTGGGATGATGACCCAAAGTTGTATGGCTATCCGATAAAAGCGCTAGAGGTAAGTTGGATATTTCGGTTAAAACTTAGTTGTTATTAATTGTAGATAAAAATATACTTGTATTTCGGTAATTTGTAGGAGAAATGGAAGTTGGTTCCAGCATTTCTTCAAGTGAAGGGTTTGGTGAAGCAACATATTGATTCCTTTAATTATTTCGTAAACGTAGACATCAAGAAAATCGTTGAAGCAAACGATAAAGTTTTGAGTGATGCCGATCCTATGTTCTACTTGAAATATACGAATGTTTACGTGGGCAAACCGGACTTTGAGGATGGATTTAATATTACAAAAGACACAACACCACACGAATGTCGATTACGCGATATGACTTATTCCGCTCCTATTACCGTTGACATTGAGTATACACGGGGTACCCAACGTGTCGTCAGGAACGCATTGCTAATTGGGCGAATGCCTATAATGCTTCGATCTTCGAATTGTGTTTTGGCTAATAAATCCGAATATGAACTGTCCAAAATAAACGAATGCCCTCACGATCCGGGCGGGTACTTTATTGTCCGCGGCCAGGAAAAGGTTATTTTAATACAGGAACAATTGTCTTGGAATAAAATGATTACGGAAGATTATAACGGCATATTGCAATGTCAAGTAACTAGTTCAACCCACGAGAAAAAATCTCGTACCATACTAAATACACGCCAAGGCAAATACTATTTGCGACATAATTCGATGACCGAAGATATTCCCGTGGCTATCGTATTTAAAGCAATGGGTGTAACATCGGATCAGGAAATAATGCAATTAGTTGGTACCGATACGGACATACAAAATCGTTTTGGCCCATCCATTTTAGATGCATTACATCATAAAATCTTTACCCAACAACGGGCTCTAGAATATATGGGGTCGAAATTGATTGCGAAAAGGTTTTTAAATGCTTAATATTTTAAAAAATGCTTTTCATATCTTGTTTGACCTAGATTTCACACAGCTGCTGCAAAGGTTATGACACCATCCGATGAAGCTAGAGAGCTGTTAGCATCAACAATCCTAGCTCATGTTCCTGTGGAGAATTTTAATTTTAAAATTAAAGCTGTTTATGTCGCTTTGATGGTAAAATATGAAGATCCCTAGACAATTATGATTTTGTTTACTTATTATCTGAAAATTTATCTATATTTAAGATTCGTCGTGTTATGGCTGCTGAAAAAAATGAAGCGGCCGTAGATGATAGGGATTATTATGGGAACAAACGATTGGAATTAGCTGGTTCACTGTTATCGTTGATGTTTGAAGATTTATTCAAACGATTTAATTGGGAATTGAAAATGATTGCCGATAAAAATATACCTAAAGTGAAAGCAGCCTTATTCGATGTTGTTAAGCACATGCGAGCGGTACAAATATCGGTTGGGTTAGAAACAGCAATATCTACGGTATTTTATATTCACTATTTTATTATCTACCTAAACAATAATTAATTATTTCAGTGATGGGTAATTTTTTAATCCGGGCAATAATTTTTTATCCTATGGCAATATCTGTGGCCCAAGCATTAACCGCTTAAGTCGTTTTTCGCAATTTTTCAGGAGAGCGATTTAAAGTTTTGTACATTTATTCCGATACATGAACTTACGCGGTTATGCATTTCTTCAAATAGCTATATTTTGGTCAAATTAAAGAATTCGGTTGAAAATTTTTGTGGATATACGCAATCGTACATGGAGAATACGATGGTGTTCATAACTCAATTTCGTCTTAAGTCCACTTAAGCTGTTAATGCTTGGGCCACAGATATATTCAAAGTTCAAAGAATAATTTTAATCAAAATTCTAGGAGATAATTGATATTTGCTTTTAATTTAACGCCAATTATAATAAATATGTTTGAAACTGCTCTTCAATTCTTAGCGGAATGTTAGGAATTAGGTAATGTAAAAGTAACTATTAAAAAAACTTGTTGAGGAATTAAAGTATTAAAGTAGCAATTCGAATAAATATAATATTCAACTTATTGGAGAAAGATAAACATCTTGTTGTTCCTGTTCTACACTGAACTAAAGTACAACTAATGCTCTTTGTTAGTAAATCCTTATTTTCCTAGCCATCTTTTGTTTGGTTCTTTGTCGTATTTCCTGTTTAATTCTCGTCTTTTTTTGCGTTTGCTGTCTAATAGACTGGTTGTTAGTCATACGCTATTTTCATTCTGTAACTGCAAATTCTGTAGGACTAACAGTCTTAGCTAAATAAACTTGAGGAATTGTAGACTAGGCTTAAACATGTGACATAAACTAAACTAATATCTAATATGTAATACGAATTAGGGTAATTGGACAATTAAACGGTTCAAGATGGAACGAGCCGGTGTTACGCAGGTCTTATCACGATTAAGTTATATATCGGCATTAGGAATGATGACTCGAGTTAATTCGCAATATGAAAAGAGTAGAAAAGTATCGGGTCCACGATCATTACAACCCAGTCAATGGGGAATGCTTTGTCCTTCGGATACCCCCGAGGGAGAGGTACGTTTAATAAAAATTTCAATATTGTAAAATTTATCGATAATTTAATATTAAATGAATGGTTTTCTCTGAAGGCATGTGGCTTAGTAAAAAATCTTGCCCTAATGACCCATATTACAACGGAAGTAGATGAAGCCCCCGTTATGCGATTAGCTTTTAATTCAGGTGTTGAAGATATTCGTTTATTGGGCGGAGAAGCAATAAATAATTCTAAAGTTTTTATGGTTTTCATTAACGGTAATATATTGGGTGTTACCATCAGTTATAAACGTCTGATTCAGGTAGGTTTGGGTTTTTCAATTTCCATAAAACAACAAAAAAAAACAATTCTTACAATATTTTATTCAGATATTTAGAATGATGCGAAGGAAGGGCCTCATTGGAACCTTCGTTTCTATTCACACGTCACATTTACAACGTTGTGTGTATATTCACACGGACGGAGGACGATTGTGTCGACCGTATATAATCGTTGAAAGGGGATTACCATTGATTAAACAAAAACATATCGATGAGTTGAATAGCGGAATCAGGAAATTTGAAGATTTCTTACATGACGGTAACAATTTAAATGATAACAAACTATTACTTTATTATGACTTATCGATATATCTATAGGTTTGATTGAATATTTGGATGTTAATGAGGAAAATGATTCCTTTGTTGCATGCTATGAATCAGAAATTAATTATGAAAAAACAACACATTTAGAAATTGAACCATTTACTTTGCTTGGTGTATGTGCTGGCCTCGTACCCTATCCTCATCACAATCAAAGTCCACGGAACACATATCAATGTGCTATGGGTAAACAAGCGATGGGTGTAATCGGCTATAATCAGAAAAATCGTATCGATACACTTATGTACAACATTGTATATCCTCAGGTAAGAACACTTGTAATTAATAAAAAAAATTGCACTCTATTAATCTGTTAACCAATCTCACAGAGTCCAATGGTTCGGTCAAGAACAATTGAATTGACCAATTTTGATAAATTACCGGCCGGACAAAATGCAACCGTTGCCGTTATGAGTTATTCCGGTTATGATATCGAAGATGCATTAATATTAAATAAAGCATCAATTGATCGTGGTTATGGCCGGTGTTTGGTCTATAAAAATACGAAATGTATGATAAAACGTTATACAAATCAGACATATGACCGTATTATGGGACCGATGAAAGATTCAGTCACCAATAAAGTGATATTCAAACATGAATGTTTAGATTCGGATGGCATAATATCACCGGGTGAAATGGTCCAAAACAAGCAAACGATGATCAACAAGGAGATGCCCGCAGTTACATCGATGACACCGGTCGATCAAATTGAAAGTGGTAGCGCACAACAACCGGTTAATTATAGTAGTGTACCGATAACGTATAAAGGTACTGAGCCGAGCTATATTGAAAAGGTTATGGTGTCCGCAAATGCTGAAGAGGATTTTTTAATTAAAATTTTATTGAGACAAACTCGCCGACCCGAAATCGGTGATAAATTTAGTTCGAGGCATGGCCAAAAAGGTGTAACTGGATTAATTGTTGAACAGGAAGATTTGCCGTTTAACGATTATGGTATCTGCCCGGATATGATTATGAATCCACATGGTTTTCCATCTCGTATGACTGTTGGCAAAACTTTGGAATTGTTAGGGAGCAAAGCTGGTGTATTGGAAGGGAAATTTCACTACGGTATATTCTATTAAGTATTTTAATCCAATTTAACGATATTTACACATATAACTCATATCACATAGGTACTGCGTTTGGTGGATCGAAATGTCAAGATCTACAGGACGATCTGTTAAAACATGGATTCAACTATCTGGGTAAAGACATTTTTTATTCTGGCATAACAGGGGAACCGTTAGAAGCCTACATATATTCTGGACCGGTTAGTTTTGATTTTAATGTTAAACATTATTTTCTAAAATCACATTATTCCGAAGGTTTACTATCAAAAACTTAAACATATGGTACAAGATAAAATGCATGCTCGTGGCCGTGGTCCTCGTGCTGTTTTGACGCGACAACCGACGCAAGGACGAAGTCGTGAAGGTGGTCTTCGGTTGGGTGAAATGGAACGTGATTGTTTGATATCGTACGGTGCTAGTATGTTAATTATGGAACGCTTAATGATATCATCGGACGCCTTCGATGTAGATGTTTGCAATTCATGTGGCCGATTAGCCTACAGTTCTTGGTGTCACAATTGTAAATCATCGTCAAACGTGTCACAGATATCTATGCCGTACGCGTGTAAATTACTTTTTCAAGAGCTGACTAGTATGAATGTTATACCGAAGTTAAAATTAAAGAGTTACTAAATATTATTATTTAATTTTGTTTAATAAAAATTCTATGGATATTACATTTACAGACATCTAATATAACAGTACATGTATTATTAACCGAAAAAAATCTTTTCTATTCGCTTTGAAAACTGTGATAGATTTGGAAACTCTTTAATAGTTTCTGCCAATTTATTGTTTGGTAATTTCGTAGTCAGTATTATATAGAAATGTCCGAAAGCCAGAGCATCAAGCTCAGTTGGCCTGAAAAAATATAGAATCATTTTTAATGTAATTGTTTCGAATATGATATACGTAGAATTTATTATCCCCGTGAATTGCACTCTCACCTTCCCTATATCCCTAATAGATCGTCCTCATTTTCCACAATGTATCATCTGACATTTGGTTTGCCTATAGTTCCTAGACTTTTTTGATATTATATCTGAAGTATGAAAATAGAGTACATTACAAGCAAATATCTATCTAACATCTATTTGCTTGCTGTTATAGTACTCCAGTATAGAGTACAATTTGCAACCCATTTACCCTATTACTCCCAATTTTTTTTTTTTTTCATCTATGGATTAAAAACAACCCGGTAAATATGCCCGATATGCTATATTTTTTCTACATGAATTTTGTTAAAATACTAAACCAAAAATTGCATCTGAAGTAATTTTCCCTCCTTAATTCCTCATAGAAAAATCTGCCCAATAATCCCATAAATAGCCCTATTGGACTAGACTCGGGCGAATTTGATTTTATACAATGAGATGGCGGACTTTTATACAAATAATTTTTACTCAACATTTTGAATAAGAAAAATCTCGGTCGATCGCAGAAACGCGAAAAAATTTAATTTAAAATCGTTTTAAAGAAAATATTTTGAACAAAATTGAAAAAGGAAATATGCAAAATATTCTGAAAAATAATCATTTAAAATCATTCTGAAGTGTTAAAGGAAATATCCTGAAATTTTTTATACGAATATTCTGAAAGAAATATTAAAGAAAGTCTTTTGAAAAATAGTTGTTTTCTTCATCAAAACAAAACCCAAGAAGTTCTTGATACCGGTCACAGTTATCAGGTCCTCAAATTGTGAATTGAATATTGCCATTAAACTAAATATGGTTAGCTGACCAATCCCCAATAGGTACGCTGTGGTCGTAAAAAATAGACGTTAGAAAGAAGAGGCTATTATTCTAGGTCTAGAACAACTACCTATTACTCTTCCTCTTTTATAGTTAAAAAAAAGGGGGTTGTGGATGATAAGTGTGCATGAAGTGATATAAACCATAAAATTAAACTTACTTGTCACCGTAAAAATAATCTTGATTCTTTAAAAGATCTGATAATGTTTCACAGCATTTTGATATTTTTTCGACAACTTCTTCCATTGTTACATCCTTCCAACCATATATATCCAACTGTTTACGGACGTGACGAGCTTTCGTAAAATTTTGAATATGATTGAGTGGCCACGAATAAACGGAACCATTTCGCGGTTTCGTAACCTGCTCTAAGACCAGAGGGTCCATCCAACTGATATAAAGCTTAACAATGTAAATTAATATATAAAATCCCTAACGGTTTAAATATTAATTTTAAATCATAAACCTCGGCATTGGTAAAAATGTTTTCAACCAACGACAAATAAGCGCGAAGTTCGATTTTCTGATCTTCATCTAGGTGCTGAGATAATGAGATTCCCTTGCTTTCAACCAAATTAACTATCGGATGAAATTCACTGACCACAAACGCTCCACAACGAATTAATGGAAGTTTTGTTAACCGGCCTCCCGGAGACATATGTTCAGCATTTTGACGAGTTTGAATTTCACAAGGCAAGCCGCACATCTAAAGTTGTCTATTTTATATTATAACAATCGAAATGGATTCAATATTCTAACCTTCAAAAATGTTTTAACAGCTAAACAGCTAGCATTCTCGGCTAACAAAATTTGTAATTCCTCAATGGGCTGATACAACACAGCATCCGGACTCCATGGTTCAACTTCTGAAATTTTTATCGACAATTTTCTACAATATAGCACTAACCAAAATCGATTTACCTGCCATTGCTAATTGATTGGTAACCACTGATGATCCTAGCATTTTATTCTGCCGTAATTATTACAGAATAATACAAAAATTCAATCTCCCGAATCCGAATCAAAATTTCTGTAGTAAAAAAATTTTGCTGATAAAATTTCTTGTTTTTATTTTTATTCCTGGGCGAGTTTTTATTTTTATTCCTGGGCGAGTTATGCCAAAACCAGCTGATACCCTTACGAATAGCACTGATTACTTTATTCGAATAATTATTATCGCAATAAGTAATAAAGGTGGGTTCCACTTTCAATACTAGAGATTTTGCCATTCGGTCATTTTGCCAGATGGTCGAAGGGATTACCCTCCGCTAGTTGTTTTAATTAGCAATGTTACAACTTGTGATAATAATGATACTAATAAACCAAAAATCATGGGTTTGCGAACCTCGATTTATATGCAACAATCACCTTTTATGCTGGCCTCAAAGAGTAAGTCAAATAATTGTCACATAATATGATGTTAAATTAAAGAGAGTGTTGGGAAAAATGTACAATTGCATTTTATCCCTAGAAACAAACTATAATGCATACAAGTGCGTACAAAAGCATATAATACGTCATTATATGTAATAACTAGCGTGCTTCGTTGAATACACGATCTAACACGATAGTACCTTGTTAAGATTCGAGTATTCTATACCGATGCTAAATACGGAGTTACCTATATGCACATGTTAGAATAAAGTAGGAAATGTATCAGCACCTAATATGTATTATTCTATGTAACGGATAAGTATATTTAAAAAGATTGGAGAATCCTTTATTTCCCCATGAGGTAATGGTGAAATATTTTAGTATATAATGACCTAGACCTAGACCTAGAATATATATGTGGAGATATGTACTGCCAGATATTCGACTTCATTTAATTTTATGTATGTATAGTCAAGCATGTAATTTTATGACTCAAGTATGTACTTAAACACTGTAAATATGTCATTAAATGTGAAAATTTATTATAGATTTTGCAATTTGAGATCTGTCTATTTTGAGTAAAACTTAAGTATTAAAATAGTTATCCTTTTTTTAACACAGTACGAAATAACGTTAAACACGTTTCTGATAATTACTTAAATTATATAATAGACTAGACTAGAAAAAAAATTATTTATATATACACAAGTTTGTCATAATAGGTAAAAACCTCTATTCGTCACAAGTCCATGGAATACTGATGATTATGATTGAAAAATGAGATTAAAATTCCGTAACAATCTGTCCCTCTTCGTGTCTTCGTATTGGATCGCCTTCTAGTAAAGCGTTGATCATCCTGAAAATGATTTTTTATAACAACAATATATTATTTAAATATTATTATCATTACCAGTATAAGTATAGAAAAAACGTAATTAAATAATATCCCAAATAAAATATACAGTCACGTAAATGTTTTTTGACCATACCACGATTATGAATTTCTGTTGGGTCGTAGATTCCCATATTACCAATGGGCAATCTATACAATTCATAGCATAACCAAATAGCTACAGGTAAATTGATTAGAAACAGCCAAATATGCCATGTCACTAATAATGCTACCGATAAAAATAAATGCATCAATAATTTTGGCATGACCCAAAAATTTAGTGTGGCACAGCATTGTTGAGCATTTAAATAATCACATTCTAAATCTGATAATGTAATTAACTGTAAGTAAAATAATGATCAAATAGTTAATTATATTCCATATCTAAATTATGTTTATTAGAAATATAGTCATACGGGCAGAAGATAACTACGCGTAAGCAAATCTCACACGTTATATTAATTTCTAAAACATGCAGTCATCGGCCGTCCCTCGTTAAATGTAAAATAACAAATTTATTATTCGAGCATACACTTTCTGAACAAATTTATTACTCGAGCATACACTTCCTGAATAAATTTTCATACTATCTTCAAAGTTACAATCTTATCTCCTATTATTTATAGTTCGAAAGAGGATGTAAACATTTATTTATTTTGATTGTTCTTCATTTTTTCTGATTGTAAGTAACTATTGTATTATTAAATTCTTGAATTGGTAGTATCACGGGCGATATATAAAGGATGTTTTTTTACATAGAATATACGAAAGGGTTAACGGTCAAACGAGCTGTAATGCAGCAGCGTTCACTTTTTGACATTTATGATCAGTATACTCTGGCAAATCATCATGAATTGACTCACGCTTGAACAACACTACCAAATTACCTAAATTTACTTTGCAAATCAGGCGTCGAATCGCGCAACATATAGACGACTTCGTGATTTTTATGGCGAACACAATCGTCCATCTGAGCAAGCCATCCATCGAACTGTGGATAGATTCCATACCACATACACTCTAAATGATGCACCAACACGTCGAAAGAATGTGTGTCGTTCGCGGGGATTGGGGTGCGTCCCCCAATCCGTCCGGCTCTGTCCGTCCACCACGTGGATAATTTCGGGCAAATTGTCCTACACCCATATAAAATCCAGCTGATGAAGCAATTAAAGCCACGAGACCGTCATATGCGTCGTTCTTTCGACGATTGGGCTCTAGAGTAGTTGGAAACTACCCTGTTACTTTACCGCAAAATTGTGTTCAGCTCGTTAAACAAGCAAAATTGCCACATTTAGAGTGGGACCAATCCACAAGAGACCCTACAGACTCTATTACGTCCAGAAAAATGCAGTTTACACTCTGGTGATATCACCGGACCTTATTTCTTCAAAATTGAAACCGGAGCTCGCAGTACGGTCAATGGAGATCGTTACCGCATCATGATCCATGATTTTTTTGTTTGAAAATATGGATGACTTTGATCCGGACGAGATGTGGTTTCAACAGGATAGTGCTACGTGCCATACGGCGTCCGCAACCATCAACTTATTGAATCAAAATTGGGTGATAAGTCGATTTCGAGAAATAGACCTAAAACTTGGCCTCCAAGGTCGGCCGATGAAACACCTCTCGATTATTCTTTGCTGATAAATCAGCAACTATTGACGCAGTGCCAGCAGTGCTCGAAAAAGTGGCCCAAGATTTAACTCCAGAATGCGCTTCGCCAAAAACTCGCATCAACACCAACAACAGATCTTTTAAAAAAAAAATTGAATTAAAATTAATTTTTTGTGTTTTTTTTTTATAATTTCAATATCTATTGGGCTTTAAAAAAGCACCCCTTATTGATATTTTTTAATTATATGCAGATAAATGACTCTTGTCATATTACTTTAATAACGGATATTCTCCGAATAATTTCAACATTTAAAATAATTGTATTGTAACTACTAAGAGCTGTATATGGTACTGCGTGATTTCGCTCAATTACTCAATTAGGACACTATCTCTTTTTTATTATCTCGCAACCCTAATAATTTAAATAATCAATAAATTTGCAGGTTATGTACTTACAATATATACAAGTAAAAATAATAGAGCGCCGCTATCTAATAGTGTGAACCCGAATAAAACGGGATCTGGAATCATTTCATCTACCTAATTATTAAATTGTTCCTAATTAATTTTTACTTGTAAAACATCGCGACAGGTTTTTCCTTTCGACTGAAAATTTTAAAAACACTTAACTTTATCGTTTTCAGCTACAACTGATATTCCCCTAATACTTACAAATGTCACTAATAATAAACAAAAATTTGAAATATTCGAAAATAACTGTGAAAAGAAACGAAGTTTTCTCGGAATCCCGCGAACAAACTCGGAAAATTTCATTTCTGCAAATCGATTCGAAATTTCGGAATTGATCGCCCTAATTAATAAAAATTTGGATCGCGAAATTTGGATCGCCAGGTCGCGCAGAAATCGTGTTTCGGTGAAATTTTCGGAGGCCGTTCGTCCACCGTGTCCGAGGTTCGAACCCCTTCTGGCGTTAGCGTCTTGCTTCATTTTATAAGGAAATAAAATTCCATTTTTCTATAAAATTTATTTCATCCCGAGATATAAAATTTGGTGAAGATCCAGTGTATCTATTAGAAAATGGCACATACCGCTCAAGCTACCCAGAATTCAATTACACTAAAAGGTTCAGCAACTATTATCGCTGATTACATGAGTAAAATCTTGATCATTTTTTCGTTGTACCATAATTACCAAACGTTTTTTCTAGATTACGGTATAAATTCAATCTTGTTTCAACGTGGAATTTACCCACCGGAAGAATTTCAGAACAATCAGCAATATGGTTTAACGATTTTTATGTCTAAAGATGAAAAGATAAAGGAATTTCTAAAAAATGTTTTATCACAGACTCAAGGTAATTTATCACTTGGTACATAATTCAATCTGATTACATAAAACACTATTGTTCATTAGGATTAGATCAGCTGTGGGATGATGCTAAGTCGAATCTTACGTTTTCTTTTTAGTTATTGAAGGATAATACTAATTGCTTGTTTTCTAGCAACTAAGCGCCTCGAACCTTTAAAAACTTGAAAAAGCCATTTTCATATTGCTTATAAATAAACTAGACTTTATTCCGCAACGCCAAGTTTTTGATAATACGGGGGGGGGGGGGGGGGGAAACA
>JANTOP010019959.1:0-13387 GCA_027564815.1 Symmerus nobilis | reverse complement strand
TCAAAACTGACTAATTAGGTGAGTGTTAAAAGTGTGCAACTCGTGCCACACTTAAAAAAATACTATTCAAATCGAAAACAAAAACTGAGTTCATTCAAAATGCTGAATTAAATCGAAAATGAAAACCTAAAAAATGCGGAACGAGTGTCACCCTTTTTGTCAAATCGAAAACACTATTCGACATAGTTCGGAAACTCGATTCAGTCCCTTCGAAAGTTATGTCTTAAGACTCCTCTAAAGAAAATAGCTGTAAAAATTTATGACTCTCCGACATCAAATGTTTTGAAATTAAGAACAAGTAATCGAAATAAATTAATTGAGGGATTAATTTTAGGTTGAAGGGCGTCAGAGAAAATCGAATTTTCAAGTTGTCATATAGACAAGCAACAAGAAAAAAATAAAATTGGGACATCATTTTCTTAATACCAAATTATATTTAAACTGTTGTATCTTCCCACGGCTCTTTATTAAACTATTAAATTAATTATTAAATTAAAGTAATAATAACGCTCATCCGTACTTAAATGACGGTTTTAGATTTTATTTATAGCTAAGTATGATGGTAGATAAATATCCTAATAATCAATCCGTTCCGTTTAAGGGTAAAATGTTTAGAATTATTTGTCATATTCCAAAAGATTCATATTCATGTAAGAAACTTTACCGACGAACGAAATTCTAAGATCGAACTTTATATAGATAAGTAATTTCAAATTCATAAAACTCTGAATATCATTTCTCGATTTACGGGGAATGAAATTTATTGCGGTCGTCGATCAGAAGTTTGTGGGAGAAATTTAAAGGGGCAACTGTTGGAGCATTGGAAGTTCCCAATTGCCTTAAATTTTTCCAAGTGGTAGTGGTAGTGGCCAAAGTATTTTTAATTTTCCCAAATATCCCCTTTACGGTATCAGCAGCACAGCGATTTTAGCTTATCAAGCTTATTTGCCATTTTAAAATCGGAAGAAGACCGGTGATAATAATTCAATATCATATAGTTGGACGTGGACGGGACGTCAATATATGTTACGATAGATAGATAGTAATTAATAATTACTTCAAATTTAGGGATTATAGGGTGCTGGTTCAAAAGCAAAGGTTGATTGAAAGAAAATTACTCATCAATTTAATTAAAATTGGAGGACATATGAAGACAACAGGGGAAAACCAAGGAATGTCACAAAAAATTGAGTTAAGATTGCCATTTAGTGGAAAAATGTCTATACTTTATTATAAACACATCTCTTCGGAATTGATATTTTGTTACATTCCTTGTTTTTCCCCTGTGGTCTTTATATGTAAAAATGTATTTTAGTGACGAAAAAAGTTCAATTTAGATGGTCCAGATTGATTTCAATTTCAACATTACTGACACAATTTGAGAGAGATTTGAATAAGCAGATGTTGGTGGCATGTAGTCTGAATTTAAACTCGATTGAAACCCTGATTTAAACCGCTAGTCTTGGGTAATAATTGCCCGACAGATCTATAAAAATGGGAAAAAATTTTACGTAATCTAGATGTACGCTAGAATAGACCGAATATCCTAAGCAACAGAAAATCATATTTGAAATGGAATTTTTTAGATACATTGTAATGAATTATTTTTATAATTTTATTAATTAACTAGCTAATCCCTCAAACTCCCTCCCGTTCCGCGAAATCCGATATTCAGAGGGGATATTAAATGAACTCAAATAAAGCTCCAATTCAATAAACTGATGATTCGGATGTGACGCAAATTTGTGGTAGCTTTTTAAAAATGAAAAAAAAAAATGCAATGTGACCCTGCCACTCCCTTACTTTACGCTCAATTCGTCAGATTATTGATATGCAAACTTTTCAGCATGTAATTAACCTTCCATTCCTTAATCTGACGCGCTCGAGAATGTCAAGGTCACGTTTTTTTTCAAGTTTGTGTTTTGTAAACTCTGAAATGTAGCGGCAAGGAGTTATTATCAAAACTTCTCGTGTTTCCAAATTTCAGAATTTCATGCCCCGAAATTAACAAAATTGCCAAATTTAAACCTTCACCGACCTTTTGTAAGACAAAACTTACCCATAGACTGGGCTATATATATGGTAAGGTAGGGTCGAGTGGTTCATGTGGTGGAGTGGCTCACTAGCCTTTCCTCGCTTATAAGGATAGGTTAGACAAAGCTGCCAGGTAGGGCATGGTAAATTAATCGTTTTTGGAAGAAAACGATTAACGATTAATTGTTCGTTTTTTGTGTCGATTAATCGATTAATCGTTTATATAAAAATATGTTCATAAATTCATTTATTAAAATTTTAAATTGTTTTTTTTTTCATTCAAAGGATATGATCGTAATAGGCATAGTTTATCAATTGATTCATCATATAAATTTGTTTTTAATTTAGTCAAAAAAAAAACCACCCGCGCTAAAATTCCGTTTGGCCTCAACCGAAGTCGGAGGCACGCTTAACAAGGAATCGTATATTTTTCCAACATATTTGCTTGCACTTTACCGCGTTCGAACACCATTATTTCCCTTTTTATAGATGCTAAATCGAGAATTCTACATTTTGGTTCCGTAGTTTAATTCAATTAAAACACCTTCCCGACAGGAGGGCGATATGAGTAGAATTCTTGTCAGAACCAAAATATACTATATTGTTCTCAATGGAGGACGACAGATTACTGAAATCAGAAACACAAATGTATTTAGGTAATTTGCTAGGACGTCTAATAACAAGGTCAATTCTTTTCCTATTTTAGCAATACACGCTCTCTGCAATAGATTCTTTTTTAACTGCGGATTTCCGAAATAATCGGACTATTTCTGGGACTTTCTGGATAATAGTCAAAAAGAATGGTTCTATAACCTATTCGTTGTTGTTTAATTCCGGAACTTCATCAATCAAATACTGTATTTTATTTTCTTCTTCATTCACATCTCCATCTAAGTCTGACTCATCAACTATATTATTCCCGCTTTGAACTAGAATGAACATAGTTATAAATGCAATTTTTCTTCAAGTTAATACGAGAACCGATTAATCGACTAATTTATAAATTAATCGATTAATTGAAAATATGTCTGTTTGACAGATTAATCGAACCATGCCCTACTGCCAGGTAACTTCTTCTTATTAACCCAGTTGATTTTTCTATGAATAGTCATCGTGCTCAGTCAAGTGCCTAGACTATTCAGACGCTCTCCCAAAAATTTCCTACAACAAAAATTTGGAAAGTTTGTTTCGAAGCGTTGAAATAAAGCGCGATAAAAACGAATTTTCAGCTGATTAAATTTGGTAAATATATGTTTCGTATTGGTTTGATGATTCTCTAGCTAAATTGTCGATGTAACGTCAATATCTGTGTAATGGCGATCAGTTGGGTGGGGTGGTTCACCCGCAAAGTTTTGCCACAAAATATATAAATATTGCTTTAAATGTTTGATCAAAGCTTCTCAAAGGTGAATTCATGAAAATATAGAACTAACTTATTTATAGACTGGTATTATTATGGACTGGTAGTATAAATCATATTGAAACAATATATCAGAATCTATAAATAATTTTAGTTCTATATTTTTATCTATTCACCTTTGAGAAGCTTTGATCCAACATTTAAAGCAATTTGAGCTGATATTTATTCATATTCTGGGCTAATTTTCCGAATGAACCACTCCACCCAACGATTTTTCAAACGTTCAAAAACAATCATGTTTCAAAAATGGCTATATTTTTCTTATAAATTAGAATTTTGAAATTCTGCAGTAATCGAAAGTTAGGGTATGAGATCCACTAAGGATTAGAACATTCAACTGATAAAAAATTCAATTTGTGTTACATTTATAGGCAAACATCAAAACCCGAGCCACTCCACCTTACCTTACCCTACCAATTTTTGAATCGAATATTTTGAGAACCGTAGCAGAAAAGATTAAGTTGTAAGATTTAATTTTGCATAATTATAGATTTTCCAAATCCTTAAAAGAATTTTCTGAAAATTCTAAATTTTAGGAAAATTCTATTAAAAAAAATCTTTAATTTTAATTTCATTTTTTCAAAAATTAAACTTGTAAGGTTTTCATGTTATTATCTCTAAAAAGCCATCCCGTAAATGAATTTTAAAGTTTAAAATTGTTTATGAAAATTCATTAAATTCATTTAATTTTTTATGTAAATTCACGCCAAAATTAAATGGTTTATTTTTCAAAGATACATATTTTTCATATGAATACAAATCTGCTTCATTTAATTTTTCGGTTGGCGAAGTGAATTTTTTCAGAAAATTCGGTATTTCTCGAGAACGACCCAGTATTACGTATGAGAATTACAAGCAAAGTTTTAGCAGTTATTTCAAATTTTGAAGTATTGTAACTTTTGGGCTACAAATCAAATGTATCCATAATATGACGATTGACACCGGAATTTCCTTCCGATTTTCATGCCATTTTTGTGTTTTTTATTTTCTATAATTTTCATAATTTTTCTAGATCAACTAAATTTTGCAGTTTAAAAAAAGTTGAAAAAGTTTTTCTTCATAAATCATTTAATTTTATTTCGATTTTTCATTACGTAAATGGGCGATTTTATATTTTCAAATTTCAAATTTTCAAAATTTAACTGATTTTTTGGTGAATTTTAATTTTTTGTTAGCATTTCCGATTATTCAGGAAATTATCAAAATTTCCAATGGAAAATTCGTTTATTTGACCGATTTTCTAATATCCTTGACTTTGGAAATGATTTTTCAATAAAGTTAGCAAATAAGTTCATTTTGAGTTTCGGGGGACTCTGCCTAATAGATTTCATTAGGAAGAGAGTAAATATTTAACATAAAATACATACGAATTTCACCGGAAATGTATTATTGAGGGTTTACTTGTTTAACAGTTAAAATTACTGCTAGGTGTAGGAGTCATTCATAAAAGTTTACTCAACTCTACAGAATTTTATTTAACAAACCTCGTACTAGCAATGTTTGTAAACAAATAATTTTAATCTGGAATATGGTGCAATATATAATCTTATAGTTGATAAAAATTACCTGAAATTACCTGAAATTCATGAAATTATCAACCTTAAAATTTTAAGATATTGTTTTTATTGTGCGTAATTAACTCCCATAAAAGTCCATCATTATTATGACCAATAATTATACTATTCTAATTATTCAAATAGAATTTTCGATTAATTTACTAAATTTAAGGAGACGAGTTTACTACATCAATATTTTTTCATTGTCTTGTAATATCGTATTTTAAATTTAATTTATCTATTTTTCCTTATTAAAACCAAAACCTATTAATATAGTCTGCGCAGCATGCCCAAAAATAACGAAAATTTGTCACGTAACATGAAATATTTTATATTATCAAAATTATATTTTTTATCGCAAATTTTTTTCGCTTGACATACTCTTAAAAAAACCACGGCTTAAAATTCTAAATGCTAAATATAAAATACTTGAATAATTTTATTAAACCCGTCGTCGACCGGTGTTACCATTTTTAGGAATTTTTCTTCCGTTCAAAATTCCACATTTAAAAACTCAATTCACACATTTTATTTTGAGATCAATTAAATGTAATTATTTGGGGCGAATGATATTTTTTGAAGCAAATGTAGAACCTCTGGCCTTCTATTTTTTGAAGACGAAACGGATAATTTTCCGGAAAACCCATTTTCCAAATTTTGATTCCGATTCCTGTAATTTTGATAATTTTTAATTGTATTTCCTTATTAATTAATTATAAATTATTATAATGAGTTGGAAACACGAGATTTTTTTCAAACGTGTCTCACATGGGCGTGTGCAACATTACATCGTGTCAGACCCGGTCATGTTAATTAAAATTGCCCACATATTTACCTCGAACATTTTTCGGTTTATGTAGCGTTAAGACAGCTCGACCCTGCAACGTTTGTCCACCAAAATACACTTTGCTCGGATTCTGATCGAACGTTATAACACATGTTGTTCTCTCCATGATTTTAAAATAATAACGTATATATGCATTAGTTATTATTAATGTAAAAATTATGTAATTTCATTAATGGCCTTCTAAATACCATCTAGTCTAGATACATTCTAAATAATCTAACATGCCACACAACAGATATAATACGAGTATTAACTATATCTATTCTATGTGAAGGAAGCTCGTTATAAAATGCCTGGTTTTACTTTTAATCTAGAAGAAGAAAAAAATGAGATTTTACAGTAGTTATCAGTCACATATTAAAAAAAATAATTTCTGCTTGTATTAATTAATTACTTTATTACGATTTATAGTGGTTGATAGTTCACAGATACTAGACGTTATCACTAACATAATTAAATATTATATATAAACGTAAACCATCTATTATTATTAATTAATTCAAATTGTATATATAAAATGAACGTTTGGTATTTATAAATGTAGATTTTTTAATTATTTTAAATTAATTGAAATTCAAATTAATTTATCAAATTTCGGCATACATTGCACGGAGTATCATTGTATTTTATAACAACGCGAATTTTACTTATTCGAACGGTTGGAATAAGAAGAATATTTTTTTTTGTAGATATAGAAAATATACAAATGTTGAATAGTCGCCTTACCGAAGATAAAACCGAACGAAATTTCTAAGTAAGACTAGCTAATTCCGAAGCAATATTAAAACTGATACAAAAACCGGAAAAAATCGTCTATATCGTATTGTGACTTTGGTGTATGAATATAAAATATTAAAAAAAAAATAGTGTGTTGATTGCGACTGCCCTTTACGACAAGGGCGAATTACATTCTATTGGCGCCAAATTGTTTCCCCGCTATATTCTAAAGACGCGTCTTTTATATTAAGTAATATACGGGAGATTCGTAATCGAATTATTTGAGACTACATGCATACTACTTGGGCTGAAAAGTCCCGAGACTTTTAAAAAAGAACAATGTTTTTGCCAAAAATCGATGTTATTCTTCAACATTCTTGGACGTCCGAAATTTGGTGGTTCATCGGTACTTGTAGTTTTAAATTAATTTTTGTAAATATCAAAAGTAGCGTCACTCGAGCAACAGTAGCTCGTAAGCTAATAGACAAAAGTCTCGGGACTTTTCAGCCAGTGTAGTATTTTGTAAGAAAGAATATCTTTACATAAGAATATCATCTTCTATATATCATACGCGTATCTCCTGAGGAATATAATGTGTAACACAATTCATGAGTTTGCGAAGACCTCGAAATAAAATATCTGTGGGGACAAGGCTTTAACTAGTTGTTTTTTTTTTAAATTTACCAAGAAAAAGATATATTTAAATTTTAATAAATTTTAATCAATAAATCAATTATATTTAATCAAACAGGTATATTTTGTGAGCAGTGGCGTACAGTCTAATGCACAGAAGGCGCATAGCACATCTGTAATATTAACAAAATCGTAATTTTTATTGCCAGAAATTGCTAACTCAAATGATTTTATTTAATAACTTTGAACCATTTTGCTAATTTTTTTATCAATTTTAGATTAAATTATGATGGGGAAGGAGAGGCGCTACAACAAAAATCTCGAAACGTGACCTATGGTTCACTTATTTGGGGATTCTTCGCTTTGCAATTTATTTTTCATCCTAATAATTTAAAATCAGTGATATTGAAGCCTTTCTGAAAAAGTAAGCTTCTGGAAAGTTCCAAAAGCTCATCGAAAGTTTTTATTAAAAATATTATTTTATTCATTTTCAAATCTATTTTATCTCAATGTAATTGGAAATTTTCGTTAGAAGCTCTGTAGAAATGAACATCTACAAAAATCTTTAATGAATTGAATTGAATTGAATTGAAAGCAAATTATGATGAAGGCATTGATTGTCCAATGTCCATGTTAGCAATTTCTTTAAAAATTCATCTATCAGCCTGAAATTTTGCATAAATATAAGCTTTCAATGAACTTTCGAGATTTTTGTAATATTTTTGTGGGGAAAATTTGAAATTTCGTCAAAGAAGAGATATCAGCATAGAAAATCGACTTTAAATCGTAAAAAATTAAGTTCGAGATTTCAAGCTTTTTTTGAGCTTATAATGGGCTAAGAAAGCTTATAGCTAAAATAATTATATCAAATTATATTAAAATTACATTCCAAATGATATAAAATGACGTTTTAATTTTAAGCTTTCAATGAGCTTTTAAGATTTTTAAAAAGTTGAGATTTTGTTAAAAGGTCGATATCTGAATAGAAAACAGATTTTAAGACGTAGAAATTAAGTTCGAAACTTAGAGCTTTCGTTGAGTTTTTAATAGTTTCGATAAGCTTTCTGCGAGAATCCCATATTTCATTTAAATTTATTGAATTAGATAAAAATTCGATTCTAAATTATTTCAAAAGACATTTTAATTGTGAGCTTTCAGTGAACTTTTAAGATTTTTAGGCTTTTTTGGGGAAAGTTTGAAATTTCATTAAAGTATCGTTATCTGGATAGATAATGGATTTTAAATCGTAAAAATTAACTTCGAACCTTAAGCTTTTTTGAGCTCTTAATGGGCTGAGAAAGCCTAAATGTCGTATTTTATCTAAATTTAATGAATCAAAAAAAAATTAGATTACAAATTATATAAAATTACATTTTAATTTTAAGCTTTCAATGAGCTTTGGAAAAAGTTGAAATTTCGTAAAAATTAGGCTCCTAAATAGAGCTTTCGTTGGGTTGTTAATAGTTTCGGTAGGCTTTCTGCGAGAATCCCGTATTTCATTTAAATTTAATGAATTGGATAAAAATTCGATTCCAAATTATATAAAATATCATTTTAATTTTAATTATCGTAAAAAATAAGGTTCGAAAAATTAAGCTTTCAGGGAGCTTTTAAGTTTTTGCAGAGCTTTTGTACGAAAAGTTTAGTTCTGATATTTTTGTATTTTTTCACAACTAATTTATAAAGTATTCATGCATTAATACATTTTTTGGATCCGAAAAAAATTATCGGGAAATCAGTATTAAATGTCACGATATTCAAATTTATCGGTTTCAAGCATATTTGATTTGGAAGTCGAGAAGCCTGGTATATATAGGGAAGTCAGGAAAAAAATTCAAAAAAGCAAAGTAAATTTTTGAAAAAGTCGAAAAATAGAATAACGTTAAAAAAGTAACGAAAATGTTGAACCATCTCCTGATATTTCAGAGTTACAAGACGTTTATTATCTTTTTCCCTACTTATCTGGATTCGATTTTCCGCTAATTTTAATTAATTCCGTTAATTTGACCAATTCTCCAGGCACAGGGCACATTTTGGTTGGAATAATAAGATTATTAAATTTTCGAGGCCTTAACCCCCCAAATCAAATCAGGGGTCATCGTTTAAAATATTCCTTTTTATTTTGGTTAATTTAATTTAATCAAGTTTAATTTTTTAAAAATCGGATAATTCCACCAACATTTTCCTTTTTTATTGATGTTTTATTATTTTAACAATAATAATCATGAAATTTATTAAAATTGGCAGTTTTTCATGAAAGAAATTATGGAATTAATAATAATTAAAAAATGTTGGGAATACGGAATAATTTGGTAATAATCCAACAATTGGTAATAATCTGGGATTATTGTAAAAAATTGAAAATCTTCCTAAAAATCAATATTTCGTGAAAATCTAATAATTTTAAATTATAAAAATCAATTTGATGAAAATCGGAAAATTTAACGGTGTAAAAAATCGAGAATTTGGCATAGCTGTGCCACTCGAGTTACAGAAAATATTTCTGTTTTCATCAAATTTACGAATTATTCCGAAATATCCTGATTTTGATAATTTTTGATATTTTTTTTTTAATTTACCGATTTTGATGAAATTTTTTAATTTTCATGAAGTTCTATTTTACTAATATATCACATATTATCAAATTTTTCGAATTTTATAGAACTCCCAATGTTCTAGAAATTTTCCTATTTTAATATCCGTGAAATTTTCCGATTTTCCTTAAATTTCTTAAAAATTAAATTAAATTATGCCTTTTCAAAGCTAATTTTCACAATTCTAACTTATGTGATCGCTATAATCTTTCTTCATTGTGTATCGCCTATAATACAGACGGAAACTTCCTTATTAATTCCATATAAATCTTAACTAATCTTAATTAATATAGGTTACATTCATAGGTAATTTTATTCTGAGAGTTGAGTATATTTTGAAACACCCGATACGCTGCTAAATCTATAGCCTTGAAACTTACAATATTGATATTCTTTATCTAAAATATTGTTCACAGTAATGCGGTCATATATACAAGAGGCCCATCCTTAAATCATACACGATTTTATCAGTTTATCTCACTACAAGCCGGTTTGCGAGAACAACTTTGATTTTATGTTATCTATGGAGTGGGCGGACGTATTAAGGATAGTAATAAAAACCAAGAATTTATGACACCCTCCTATCTTAACTTCTTTTTCCTATTCTATGCTAACATTTTCTGTAATGACCCCTGAAACAAATCAATTCCGAAAAATGTTCCATTGATAGTGAAAGTAGTTGAGGCTGTTCTGTTCTTTATAATGACACGATACTTCTAAACAAAAAGTGAAATTTGGTATACATTCTTGTGTAGTTGGCAATACAAACTGTCTGATCAAATGATAAAAGGGTTTATTGGGGCCAAGTGTATAATAACATTTGCTGTATATCAAAATTATTACTATCTGTCTGGCTAAGAACCGAAAAAAAATCCCATTTCTTTCTAGTTCGAAAGACAAATTAACTTGAATCCCCTCATCCCATATTTTCTTTTAGACAGCCTTTGGCATTGTCCCAGTTTTATATAGTCTCGGCTCATAAATAAAAATGTATCGTTAAAAGGAAAAAAAAAAACAAGAAGAAAATGTTTTCCCATTGTTTCTAATGACCTGATTTGTTTTTATTACACAGATTGAAATAAATCCATCTCATTTTTGACAAAATCGTTAGAATATATAATTAGAAAAATAATGAAAGCGAAATTCAATGGATATTTAGGTTCCAGACTATTTAAAATACCTTGAATTCATCAGATTTAAATTAAAATGGCAAAAAATCCGATGGAGATAAAGAATCATAATAAAGAAAAAAAAAATGCAATTGTTAAAAGGAACAATTTTTAAATTAAAATTAAGCGCCCAATTGCACTTTCTCCGGCGTTGCCATCGTTTCCAATAAATCCGATAAACGTTTCTGTTCCTGTGTCAAACGGTACACTTCGTCCCGTTCCGGTTTTGTAAGCGGTCGACGCTTTTGAAATTTGATGTGACAAATCTTCTCATACATTTTGATGATCTAATCGTAAAAATTGGAAATTTTAAATTAAAACGAAATTATTTCTTTTAAATAAAAATCTACATCTTGATCGACGACATCCAATTTCCGTTTCACTTCCAATCGTTTCATCTCCTCCGTGGCGGCCGATTTTAATTTCCTCAATTCCGTTGAATTGTATTCAGCAATCGCTGATAATTCAGCACGAACACGAACGATTTCTGAGAGGATTTCATCGTCGGTACCCTGTAGAAATTGATTTAGATTAATTTCAAACTTAATTGTTCGGTAGAGATAACCTTTGTAAAGTCATCAGAATCTAAAATTCCTTGTTCGATCAGTTCCTTTCGAACGCGACGCTCAATATCAACCCCATTCTTTAACATTGCCATAGCACGATTTGTTGCTGCCGTATCTGAGCTATTATTGCTTGATGTATCCGCTCCATTATCCGGCATTAAATTCTCTTCAATTAATGCTGCGACTAAACGTTGGGTTAACGGTCCAGTAACACCTTCACCACTAGAAATTTCAATCGATTAAAAATTTTGAATAAATATTGAAATCTATTTACATTAATTTCTCTCCTTTCTTTAAAACACCAGCCACATCGTTGAGATTGGCCTGAATGAAACGTTTATTTAATTTAGCATTTGGATTTGAATTGTCCTGTTCCTCCTTCAGATCTTCCATTGCCCATTGGGTACTGTAATGGGGCCCTAGATCTGGGATCGCCGGCACCAATTGTCCGGAATATTCTTCGATAAGATCGTCAAGCAATTTAATATCTTCATGAGTCAATGGCATACAATACGGTTCAACTGACAACCAAAATTTATTTGGCGTATCATTTTTCGGTAGGATTAATTTCGGATTTTCGCGAGCATGTCCTTGATAGTAGGAATCAAGACTACAACGGGAAAAATTTATTTTTTGATTAAAAAACTAAAATTAAAAAAGAAAATTCAACCTATCGTCCGTTTGATGGGATGACGCCGGTGATTGAGCTGATAAACTCTTCAATTTACCAACTTTCGATGAACCGCCAATTTTCATTTTCTTATCATCGGCACCCCGTTTACGTTTACCGGGTGATGTGGGTGGTCGTTCCGGAATTTTAACTTTCTTCTCACGTTTATCATCCTTATCGCCGCCACATTCTAATTCCGATTTGAATGCTCGATATCGTAATGCGACCGTTGAGAGAAGCGTTTCTAATTCAAGTTGAATGGAATCCAAATCTTCGGGCGGTAAATATTCATCATGCGGACGGCTAAGAGCTGGGAAAGGAATGGAAAATAAGAATTTTGTTTTTTTTATTAAAATGTCTCTTACCGAAACTGTATTTTGGTAGAAGTTTATTATTTTCGGCTAGTTTTAGGTGGGGAAAAACTGGTGCCATATCGGGTGAAGCTGGTGTGGAATTTTTCGATGTTGACGGATAATTTGGGTGAGAGAGACGCCCCTTTCCACCGGAACTATTCGATATTTTTTTGCCTAACATATCGGACGGAAATTCCTTTTAATAGAAGTGGAATTTATTGATTTTGTGAATTTGTTGTTGTTGTATCTCGGTGGTCCTGCTGTTCGTTTCTTACAGATTTTCCTCGTTTTCTTTTTGAAAACAACACAAATGAGCGAGCAACTAATTACTTTTCCGGTCTCTTAGATATTAAACTGGGAAACTGTTTTCAATTTCGGAATATTATTTTACATTTTACCATGGAAAATTACCAAATAAATCAAAAAACTGCAAAAAATGAAATAAACCAAACAACAGCTGTTGAAATGTCAAACATATACCCAAAATGATACCAATTATTATTTACAGTGGAGCTCCCGAAATTAATTAAGGGGTCGGAATTATCAGAAACTAAATTTTATAGACACATTTTGTAAATATAATTGAAATTAATAATGAAAATTAAAAAACAACAATTTTAAAGTTATTTCTAATAATAATTAAGCAAAATAAATCTTTCCCCTCAAAAATCCATTGTCATGGCACTTTAGATGTATTATTGGCGAAGTCCAGCCATGGAAGTACGACGTCGAATTTAGGAGATTGAAGAACATATGGATATAAATGACAGTAATGACTGGAAATATGGAAACAGATGACGATAATGACGATTTATATGAACGATGATT
>JANTOP010019948.1:0-13388 GCA_027564815.1 Symmerus nobilis | reverse complement strand
TAGAAATTTTCTATGGCGTCTGGCGAGTAGTTAGCAATAATAAATACGTCTGGCGATTTAAATTTAGGCATTGTAAGGTAGCGAAGTTTAATTTAAAGAAAAAAAAATCGATCGTTTAAAAGTGGTAATTTGGAAAAACCCTTCGAAGGCTCACTGCGCTGTATCGCAATGCGCGCGGGAAGACAGACTTGCCGAAATAGAATCAAGACAAGGTCTCTAAACGATTAATAACAGAACCATTAGGTATAAAATGACATGGGTAAAAAAGTCACTGGCTCTCCGTCTATAAATATAAATGAATTTTAAAGATTCGATCTATGTAAATACAAAACATTCTTATTCCGTGTTGTCTACCAAATTCATTTTAATATTGCCATCCCTATTTAAATACCCTGTGAATTAATAATAAAACGTTACAATTAGAAGTAAAAAAAATCAGGTGAAAATTAAATTATTAAGATTCAATTGATTTATGATAGTTAATGTTTTGTTTATAAAAATTAAATAAAAAAAATATTTTTCGAGGTACCATTGTACAAATGTATTCTACATCTACTCTATACATACTTTCATATGATTTTTACATGTTGAAGGAGGTTTTATATTAATAAATATGTAACGATTAAAAATAATAGTAAATAGCAGTCGAACTTGATATTTTATGTAGCAAGTTCAATATTCGCACCAGATATTGAATGTATTAAGAGAATAATAATTAATTATTACTATATCTTGTAAAAAAGAAATATTTCCTTACAACTATATAACAAAATATTGCATCTGAAGACAATTTAAATCCGGTAAATATGTAAATGAAATGATAGCGTAAATCATATTGTACAAGAATATTTGTTGGTACACTTTGTGGGTGTATAGTTTTTATACTATCACTATTGATATTCCAATACAAAACGCGGCTGAAAGCTTTGGTGTAAGCTTTTAATTTGTACTTTTTAAGAATTTTTTTTTTTACTAATAAGAGGATTTTCTTTAAATAATAAAAGAGTGAGTTTTGAAATGAGAGTTGTTTCACAATAGATAACGGGTGGGTATCCTCCGGAAAATCCTTTCTACGGTAATTATGCATGATAATATAAAAAGCGTTTATAAAAATAAGAAAGATGTTGAAAATAAATGAATACAAAATTCAATTAACGAGAGTTTATTTCATTTAACTTTCTACAAATCCTTATTTTATTTATAGCAATGGTAAAATTATATATGTGCCCATAATTATGAAAGTGGCTTAGGTCAATTCAAACTTTAAAAACATTTTCGTTAGATGCACACAAAATTTCACATTCATAATAAATTTTCTATTTAATCAAGCGTAATAAAGTTCTAAATTAAAATGTTGCATAATATAAAAATATTTGTTAACTTGTTCAAAGTAATCCATTAAATATCTCGAAAAGAAGAAAATGACTTAGACCTCTTTTATAATTATGGGCACAATATTATCTGAATTATTTCGGATTTTTTTTTTAATTTTCAAATTAAAAATTATTTAATGTTCATACTTATTTATATCTGTTTATATTGGCAAATGAAGGTTTTGGGCCTACAAGAAGTAGGCTACAAAATATATGTTAAGTAGATGGATTGCTTGATTTCCTTATAATTAAGGTGTATTCTGTTATACTTTCTTTTCAATGTTCAGTTTAGGTCATCATACCTCTATGAGTTTATCGTGTGTATTAATCAGAGAAAATTCTAAATTATGAATTCGAGAATTTTCAAACGGTAATTGTCTATCTGTTTTTCTTAATTTAGTCGATTAAACTTCTTAAATTTATATAGGTACTTTCTGAAGCATAATTTATAAAGGATGATCCAATAAGAGCTTCCTAATGTTTTTTATTTTCAAATAAAACATATAACAATCAATGTATTGAGGATAATCTTTATTTCAATTGTTAGTTTGGTTTATGCCATTTTATTTAAAGATAATTTCCTTCAAATGTTGCCCACGATTAACTCTTAAATGGTTCAATTTGTGGGTACAATTTTCGACCACTCTTTCAAGAATATCGGCCGTTATTTCGCGAATAGTACGGGTTATGTTTGCTTCCAAAGCTTCAATCGTGTCAGGTTTATCGCCGTAAACAAGAGATTTCACAGATCCCCACAGAAAGTAATCTAATGGTGTAAGGCGACAAGATCTCGGTGGCCGATTAACAGGACCTCTTCTTGAGATGATATATTCATCGAATGTTTCCCTCAATAAAGCGATTGTATCGTTAGCTGTGTGACATGTAGCGCCATCCTGTTGTAACCACAAGTCAGTACACCAATATCTTTTTTAATTTTCGGCAACAAGAATTCATTGATCATTGCCCTGATCATTGACAGTAACATGCACTCCTTCCGCATTTTTAAGAAAATACGGTCCGATTATGCTACCTGCCCATAAACCGCACCAAACATCGCATTCGGATTGCATTGGCAAGCCACGTACTTTTTTTTTTGAGGCGTCTACTTTGACCAATTATTATTATAATAAAGCGTTGTAAAATGAAGTAAAAAAAAATTTTTTTAATCCTTTAGATGTCAGAATAACATACTAAAAAAACAAAAACATTGATTTTAATTTTCCCATAAAAAAAAATTCCCGAAAAAGACGTAAAAGAAACGTGCAATTTACCAGACTACTACCTTAAAATTCGAATTACTCCTCATGCACCCTCTTCGCCGGATTTAGTCCCCGAGAATTATTCTATATTTCAGAACTTGAAAATATGACTGAAAAAGATTTGCCAACAATGAAGAGATGGAGTCCGCTGGTCGATGGCTATTTTAGGGAGTTTCACGGTCCTTACTACTACAAAGTACAAACGGAGTATCGATTGCTGGGACTATTGCTATTGAACTAAGCAGCTATTGAACATTGCTGGAAGAAATGTATCGTGTTAAAAGGAGATTATGTAGAGATATAAAGTAATTTATTCCCAAATTTTTTGGGAATTCAGGTCGGGTACTTTTGGGACCACCCTCGTATATAGATGAAATAAATAGCTACTAAATTCATATAGTCCGATCATACTCTTAAAATTACGACCATGTTTCCTGTGAGCATACAAGTTACTGGTATATGGAAACAGAAATTTGGAATCTAATACTTTCTGATAGTTGGAATATTTGATTTGATTATATAATAACTTCATATAACAGAATTTAAACTTGGTCATGGTATTTTAACGAGAAAGTCTTTGTACTTTTAAAATAATTTCATTCCCTAATTCGTAATCCATTTGTCACAAATAGAAGGGAAATAGACATTAGCAGGTGACTATTCAATTTATTTTTAATCAACCTTAAAACCGATTTATCATTATTACATAAATACACTATTTCTTTAATAACTATTTATTTAGTCAATTCTCTAACAATATATTTATTTTGGCATTTTAACATATTTCTAATCTTTAAATTACCTTCAATTGAATGATACGCATTGTGATGCATAATACTTACCTTAATCATTTATATCCGTAATGTTAACAAAAATAGCTTATGGAATAGGGTTCGTCTCTGAATCTCTAATCTGAATGTGCTGAAACTGGAGACTGATGGTTATAAATAAAGGAGTGAGTCGTTATGAGGATTTATTTCCAAGAGTGGCGAACATCGTACTTGGTGGGCCTCAGGATGATCTGTCCATTGAATCTTGATAAAAAATAAATTTTAATGTTATTCCTTTATTCCTGGAGTTAGATAAGCTTCCTGTAAAATACAATATTAATGCTGATCAAACGAACCAACTGGATTCCATATGAATTTTCTTTCTCGAATCTTCAAAGGATTAATATAAATAATTATTAAATATTAATTCATATAATTAAAGTAAAACACTGAAGATAAATATTGAAGTTTAAAATTAAAACTTTTGAAGTTATCTTTTAATAATAAATTTTAATAAATTGATTTCGAAACTAAAATACAAATTTTGTTATTTAGAATTAAGTATTTATAATAAAAATATTGATAATAATTAATAATAATTTGTTTAAACATACAAAATGTCATTTGTATTCCATATACGACAATACAACATTTTGACGCTTATCCCAATATAAATTTGATGTCATAATAATTAATAAAACATTTATTATAAAGATATTTTTCTTAGTTCTTTTTTACATTAAAATAGACCTTTTAATTATGATTTTTTTTAAATATAGTTGGTATTACTATTTACGTTTATAACCAGAACTGATCACGTTTATTTTTATATGCTTAACATTCTAGATATCTAGAGCAATAAAAATTCAATTGTTGTAAATTCCATAAAGTTTTGTTAAGGACAAATAGCATATCCCAATGAACATCATTTACATCGTAAATGAACTAGTTATTGACCTTTTAAGGAAAGAATCTATATAGGTATACGTTCATAAATCCTATTTTCATTCATTCATTCATTCGGACTAATTAATATTTGATAAGTGTTACTTTACCGGAAACTTTTTCAAATAAACCAAATCCTTAAATTAATATTAAAGTTAGCTCTTGCTAAATCCTGTTAATGTCCTCTGCTAAGACCACACATTTGTATTGCAATAACTCAATTCTTATTTCTTATACAAGCTCTACCATCTTCGAGACCTAGTAATAAAATCGAGTTTTGACCCATCCTAACAGTACGTTGAAACAAATTTGATATCAGTACTAAATAAATAAATATGAGATATAAATGTTAACTTAATTTATATTTATACAACAATAATTTAATCATTAAATTCGAGTCCTGCCCTAATATCCACATATTTCCTCACTAAACGCTTATATACTTTAATATTAAATTATTGGAGTAATTATTATTTTAGTTGATAGATATAGATAGATATTGAGATGTATTAAAATGTTATTCTATTTTATTTTAAAAGACGCAAACTGGAGCAAAATGGGACAGTGTCAATAAACTAGCACACTTACGATACTTAAATACGGTTCGGACAGAATGGGCAAAATCACTTAAGTTGTCTTAGAAAATTCCTCGATGATATGTTATACTAATAAATAATAGTCCTAATTACAATATAGTATATAAGGATATTTATCCTTACTTTAAGGAAAAGAATTTCAGACCTTTCAAGGAAATAGTTTTAATTACTATTCCGCTTTTGTTTCAATTCGTCTGAGGTTGGCGTATTTTTAAATGGTTTACCAGAGTGTTCTGTACATATTATAGTAGCAATATATTATATTGCAGCGCTGTCCAACTAGCGGCCCGCGGGCCACATTCGGCCCATGACTTCTATTTCTGTGGCACGTGTAACTTTTAACTCGGTGGGCCGAAAGATTTTAGCAATTTTCCCGTTGAAAAACCATCAAAAAAATTTTTATTTTGCAGAAAAGAAAATTCGCTGTTGGGTCTGACATTTGACATAGACAAGTTTCAAAAATCGTTGTTTTTTGAACATAAATGTACTTTATTTGAACGGAAGCTATATGATAACCTATAGGTCTGATCAGATTTTATGGTAACAAGAACCATTTAACAAAAACTATACAATTTAAAAATCAATTCAAGTGATGTCTTACTATGTTAAATCATAGTATTCAATTGCAAGTTGTTGGTTGAACGATTCAACAAGCGATTTTGATAACGATTTTTTGAGTTTTCTTCTGATTCTTCTGAAGAATTTAATGAAGATTAAGACTTAGAAAATTGTGAAGATGATGAATCTATACAAATAGAAGAGATAGTACTGCAAATACTGAAATCATTGTGGACAAGCAGAAAGATTTTTAAACAGCTTAGAACAATATCCGCAAAATTGTAAGTTGTTAAAAAATCATCATTTTCTTCGATATCTAAATTAGCAAAAGACTTGATAATCCCGTATTTTACTGATGATCGGGACTTATGTATGCAATGATTCATGCGACATATTCGATGTAACAACAAGTCTTCCACAGCTTCCTGAAAAATGTGAGTCTTATTGTTTTTCGACCATTCAAATGTTTCCAATGAATATTTTAATTCTGAACGGCATATAAAGTTGGTACAGATAAGGTTTGTTGTTGGGGGATTATAGAATATAGAATATCATCCGACACTAATAATAAAATTAAAAAGTAAGTAAGTCAGCCAATCGCTTAGTAAGTCTTAAGTGATCGTGCCCATTTCCCACAGATTTAATGAAAAAAAAATGTTAAATTTTAATTAAACGTTCATTCACATTAATACCCCTATACTTATGTACCATTTGGACAAGTTTACTTTTGTTAAATCATGAGCTTTTGATGCTTGCAGCTTATTTCGGTAACTTCCGTTGGATACTTGTTAATTAAATTAATTAATGTTTTATTATAATATATCATAAAATAGAAATCAAAATAAATATTCAGCTCAAGTATAATTAAATTATTGTAAAAATAAAAAAAATATTATAAATTATATTTCGAATCCATTATGGGGCATTTAGTAAAATAGGGTAATTTTAGCGCCATTCGCGTAATATTATTATTTATAAACGTATCTACTTAATAGTAAAAATATTAAAAATATCTAAACCTTAAAATTAATATGGCAACTTGAAACAAGTTGAAATATTCTTGTTTTTGACTTTGTGAATGGACTGTAAAGATACAAAATGCACTCATATTTTATTCTGTAAATATATCGAACGAAACTGATATTCAAATTAAAGTAAAGATAACTAATAACAATTTAATTATTAGTATAAATTTCATAATTTGATGTGCATTTGTGTTATCACTAATTACAAGAACAACAACTTAAGCGTGATTTAACAATTAATCAATACGTTTACGTAGAGCTGCCCACTTCCTAGCACCAAAAGCATTCTGTGCCCTCATATATAAGCCCAACAGAATTCATCATAATTTCCAAATATTTTAAATAAATTTGGTTAATTAAATATTCAACAATGAGGTTTACGTTCGGCAATAATTACCCTATAATACTGTTTAATTACAATTCCATTTTATTTCCATTTTAATTTGTAATTTCTAAGCAAACTTATCCAACTTCATGATAAACATTATTTAATATTTAATATCTTAAGAATATAAATGATTATGTTGATTAGAACCATCGTTTATATATTTTATTATTAATTCGTAAATAGAAAAAAAATTGTTTACATTATTCCCCACTTGAAAACTAATTATAAATGCACTAGTTAATTAAAGAGTCTAACACTACTAAATACTAAAAACAATTATTGTCACATTTAAAACTATCATAATATAATAATAAAAACTAAATCTAAATTGTTAATTGATTAAATTCTATAATTGTTAGGTATTCTTTGCTTTCTAGCTCATTTTAAATGCTCAAATCGCATTATAATTATGTTTTAATTGTCTACTTTTTAGTGATATAATAATTATTAAATTTACAGAATTAACTATTACGATAATTAACATTCATATATTATAATTAAATTCTAACCGAAATGGGATATGAAATATAAAGCCAAAAGCGCAGTCATTTGTTGTAGTAATTGAACGATGTTGTGCTATTAGTACCTAAAAGTATGCAAGGAATATATCATTATTTTAAAAAATATATTATAATTGTATTATTAATTAATTATACAATTATATTTATATATTAATTGGAACTGTTTGGTATGCTTTGCGAATGAAAATGGCACACTTTGAGCATTTTGTATTTATAAGTTCATTTTGCAATCACAGTCCAGCAGTTCTAACTATTATTAAATAAAATTGATGATTATACTTACTCACATTTGTTCCGTAGGCTCATCTTGTTTTGGAGTTAATGATTCCGGTAGGAATATAACTACCAAACTACCAAATAAGCTCCATCCAGTCAACAGAGACATCAGGTAATATGGTTCAATTTTATTCTGTGTTTAATTTGTTATTAATTATTTTTATTTGTAGTTAATAGGAAATTTACTAACTAGTAATAATTCGTTTCTAATAATTTTCTAAATCATGAAGAAATTTTTATTAATAAGTGACTATCGAAACTCATCATTATGAGGAAATCGCTACTAGGATGTTAAAGAAAAGATAATTATAAAGATATTGCACGTGAAGAGTAGCATATACAAGCGAAGAAATACAATGGATATTACAGATACAATCGTGATGTAAGAATGGAGATATAGAGATGGAGATCCAGAATTATGAGTTCCAACATTGAGCTGAGTTTCTTCTAGCAGGTTGGTCTCTCTCTTTAGGACTACAATTTTGGTCCATTTTATTGGTTCCAAAGTTTATTAAGACTCAAAAGTACTTGTTGCTTTGTCTACTAATCGCTTTCTACCGAATAATTTGAAATATATGGTCGCAATACACGAATTTGAGTTATGTTCTTCCTAAAAAAATTCAGAGAAAGGTTTGAACAAATATTAAGAGAGAGATTAAGAACTCTGTAAGCGTTTTTCCTCTAATTTGGAATTGTATTAAATGATAATAAATTATTTTCATTCTATAATATTTAAAATAATATATTTACCAATAATGATAAATATGGAACAATGATAAGAGCCAAACCAGCGGCTACATTACACGCACCAACACCTGCATTCCTGATAGCTGTTGGATAAAGCTCAGCAGTGTAAACTGGCATAATTGTATTACCAGCACTTATTGTAAATTTCCCTTTTAAAAAAATAATTAATTATTACTGGAAAATTACGATATATTTATGAACATTTACCTATCATTAAAAATGTAATTTTCAACCATTGTGTAGTACTTGATCGACTATCCGCTACAGCTATACATAGGCAAGATAGTGCAGCAAAAAATAATGTTGCACATAGAATCCATTTCTTTCCAATTTTCATTATGATAAAAATAGCTAAACCAATCGCAGGCAATTCGACTAGACCAGCTAGTGCCTAAAAAATATTACAAATGAGAGGAATTTCTAAAATAATTGATTAATATAAATGAGGGAATTTCAATTTCTATACCACATTTATTTTGTTAATAATAAGACTATCTGATGGAAGGAGGCTTCGGGTGGATTGGACTAACTTTAAATTTGAATATACTTATATCATAAATAATTGCCATTTTCAGTCAAAAATACCCTTTATATAATATTATATTCTAAAAATATTCCTTATATTTAGTATGAAAGAATTTCTTACCGAATTTAAATAAACATTTCCACCGAATGTATTCATGTTCAGAATTAGACCGTAGTAAACTAAATTCATTGTAAACCATATACACAGAAAACACGCGGTGATTAAACGTAAGTACCTTGAGGCAAACAGGCTTAAGCAACCTTGCTCATTTTCAGTATCCAATGGCGGTTTTAACAGTTTGTCCATATCACTTGGCACTGTAATACCATTTACTTGGCAAGCCTTTTTAACAATACTTTTTACCTCCGTAATTCGTCCTTTGCACAGCAACCAACGAGGTGATTCAGGGATCACGAACCTTAAATTTAAAATTTTGAGGTAAAATTATTAAAATTTCAATCGTTATTTGAAAAGTATACGAACCATAAAAAACACAAGAAAAGGCCTGGTAAACCAATACACAGTTGTAATAGGCGGTAGTCTTGTGTTAAATAGGCAATGCCAGATATCAACATATACGACACTGGCAATGGAAATAAATTATACATTCCTGCAATAGTTCTCCATTTACCATCTACAAATTCTATAGCAAGAATTAATCCAGCGTATGTTACTGATACGGAGACGAGACCAAGGAGTCCGCGTAACGCCAAATATAGCTCAAACGTATTCACAAAATATAATGCAATTCCTAAAGTTATAAATAAATTTTTGATGAATTACTTCTCTACAGACAGTTAGTTGGCCAAGTGAATTTTAAGTTTAGTTTTTAAATATCTTGTATTATTTTCACAACATAGCATAGGCAGGTTAGATATTTCACACATACATTAAGCATGTGGCATGGTTTAGCTAGTCGACTAGCTTTACTTTTTATAGTAATTACCTTAATATTTATTGTTAAACTCAAGGATTTTAGTTAGGTACTATAATAAACTTATTCCTTATCATATCACATACGAGTTCCATTCAATGCTATTCATAATCGGGCATCACTAATACTGCAAATTTAATAACAAAAATCTCTTCCTTTGAATGAATATAAAATAGAAATTATAAGCACTAAGAGATACTTAAATCGGGATGTACCCAGGTAGAATAATATTTCTATTTGAATAAACATGGGTACTTGTATCGACCGTGTTCACTGAAGTGATTCACAATAAATCAATATAGTTTTCATATAGTTTGTATTTGAAATAGGATTCCAATTCAAATTTGCTTATAATAATGAGATTGATAACAGAAGATGATAATAAATTGGCATACTTAATTCTCCTTGTAATGTGTTACGAATTTCATGCACATTTTTGCCACCATTCAAAATTGGTTTAATCGGTATCTAAAATTCGTCTAAACCAATAGATGTAGCACCAAACGATCAGCATAATTTATTGTTTAAGAGTAGATTATAAAGAAAAGTATTTACCTTCTCTGATAATAAATATTTGACATTTCAATTGGTTTGAAGCTGGGGTTTAAAAGTTCTATGCGAGTAGAGACATTCTTGCCTTGATAATCGGGGTCCATCTATTGGCCAACAGTAATTTAATTTTCCCTATGTTTGCTGATTTTCGTAACACATTACAACGAAAAATAAAGAACGCTAATAACAATATTTCGATGTTCAATAAGAAATAATAAAACTTACATTCACTTGGTATAATTATATTGAAACATTGTTTTCACTTACCGAAAATAGTTTGAAAAACTACTGAAATAAACAACATTACTTTTCGGCCAAATCTATCCGACAGATAGCCACTAATAATTCCACCAGTTGCTACACCGACCAAAAAGAACATTTCAGCAACATTTTTCAAGTATTCTTTATCGCAAACCAAGTTCCATTCGGATGTCCACGTATTGCCAAAGCTATCGTTTGTCGCAAATTCCCAAGATGAACATTTTTGGTGGGTAATTGTATCATTTCTAATAACATGAAATGATTGGCTGCTGTCCTGTGCATTAGTAAGAAACATTATCATTCGAATAAAATTAAATTAAATAAGTAGTGGACGTTTTTTGTAGCCCTTATTTATAATATGCAAAATATGACGCTTATCAAAATGCTTGAAATTCATGAATTTGTAAAGATATTCGTTAAATTTATAAATTTGTGACATTAATTAATTAATTATTGGTGATATTATTTATTGTCAGATTTATGAATTCGTGAAACAACATTAAAACAAAACAATAATCTATACTAATTACATTTTCAAATTGTTTATTACAGATAATTATTATAATTTAATTAATTTTATAAACAAATTTCCATCAAACGATCTTGTTTCATTTGAGCAGTTTTCAGCAAAAAAGAATTCATTAGATTTCAAATAATAAGAAATGATTTATGTCAATTTGTATGTGCTTCCCCGAATATATGAATGTAAATTTCATTGATTCATCTAGTTTTGCTTCGGTGATCCTCAATTATAAAAATGTTCTAACAAAACACGGGCAAATTATTGTTTACTTCTATAATCTACTTTATGTAATTAATTATATTACATTTAATAAACAGATTGTATAACAGTTTACTTTTCCTCTTAATCAAATAATTAAAATTATTAGCCATTGGATGCCATTAACATTATTAAATAAACAATCTGCACTGAAATGATAGATGAAAATAGCTCATTTTCATTTGGCTATTCGACATATATTTTCATTCATTTTTGCAAATTAATTTCTCATTTTCCCGATAAAATTAGCTCCAGTAATTACAATTATGCCCGGAAGTTCAACAATAGATTTAATAATAATAATTAATAATTTAATAATAGTAATAATTTTAATACTAATTAGGCTAATAGCACAGAACATCCAATGGCCTAATAACTTCAAAACGTTAAGTAAAATCTGCATTATGGATGATATCTCAGGGATATATTTAGGATATAAAAATATATCTATGCTTCCTGGGGAAACATCTTTATGACATACTATTTTTAATAGGTTTCAACTTCTACCAAATAATCGACATATCTCAGATATTTGAAAATATTTTTTTAAAAATATATTTAACAAAACTATGTCAAAACTTCCTTTAAAACATATAACATAAGTTATATTATGTAGCATCATATATTTTAGGCAAATCATTTACTTACATAATAAAAACTAATTGGAAAAATCGGTTTTGATTTAGTAAAAATCAGTTCATCATCAAAACATGTTATAAAAACGACTAACGCCGCCAGCGACTGAAATAAACTTTTTACTAAAATTGCACTTCATTAAAAATTTTATGTGGAATCCGTCGTCATATTATACTAAACAGTAAACATACCTATCTGTATTCTGATATGAGTACAGCCGTTCCACGCCAAACTTACACCCTCTGGTCCCGACCCAATTCGATTTTCATAAAAGTCTCAGAACATCAGGTTGAAACCCCCCAAAAAGACCCCCCACGGAGAGTAGGGAGAGAGGGGGGCCTGTTCGTAAATTTTAAATTGTGATATCATTTATCGATTGGACCATTTTTCACCCAATTATGGCCATTTAAAAATTATAGCTGATTCCCACTTCCAGCGACAATCTTTATATGGTCGTAACTCTCCCATAAATGCTCAATTCAATACCGTTGGAAAAAGCCGCAAATCCCAATATTTTATTAGCAAACATGCAACACTTTGAATAACCCTGTATTCGTAATTTTAAGTCGGAAATCGAAACAAAAAAATAAGTAGTGATGTACCAGATCCTAAAAGTACCGCATACCGGGTACCGGATACCGGGCCAAGAAAATAACAAATTTGGAGTACATGATGAATACCATGGTGTGTATTAGTCAATTTTGACTAAAGGAACTTAAGCAGTTAGTGCTTGTATCCACAGATATTATTCCATCAAAATTTACAAAAATCAGACTACTTCTGAGCGACACATTTTATGTATGAAGTCCATCTAAATGTAATTTTAGTATTATATATGCTCACTGCATACAAATTATTCAAAGCTTCTATCCTACCAACTTGAAACTCGATTAGAAATAGCCGATTATAATATTTTTTCACTATTCATGAATTCTACGTAACAATTTCTCCTAATCGCGATTTAAATTTCAACAGAATTGCCGAAATTGAGCTATCACTTAGCTACTCATATATTAATATTAGTTGATATAAATGTAATTATTTAAATATATTAGTTAACTAATGCAACTCTCTAATACAGTGATGGCGAACCTATGACACGCGTGTCAAAGGTGACACGCCAAGAGATTTTGGGTGACACGCAGCTCCGATTGTGCCAGTCTTTATTATTAAATGTAATTACATTCTTAATTACAAATATTCTTTCAATTATTGCTGAATTTCACTGCATTGTCCTTTA
>JANTOP010019937.1:0-13388 GCA_027564815.1 Symmerus nobilis | reverse complement strand
TGACCCTGGAATCCCTGATTCCAGGTTGGTAAGTCACTGTAATCATAGATTTTCTGTGTGGCAAAAACTTAAAACGCTTTTTTCTCGAAACTACTTTTTTTTAAATTGGTGGGCAAGATAACTCAAAAATTTTTCAATCGATTCTTTGAAATTTGGCACACGTCTTTTCTATAGTATTAGCTTCTAGTTGAACCTCAAAAATGCCAAAAAAATTTCAAAAATTATCATTTTTGACCCAAAAACCATCGAAAAAAAGAGTGAATAATCGGACTTTTTTCTGAGGCGTGCCAATTTCCGATTTTTTGACTTTTCTGTTTTTTTATTGATTCAACTAGAAGATACATGTTTTATGAACACGATCAAACTAAAATTTTTGATTTCAGATCGCTGTAATAGAAGCTGAAGTTACCACCGATTTGATGCCTTTCGCCGCGAGGGTCTCAGGAGATTATTTATTACGGCGGCCATTTTGAAAAAAAGTAATAAAAATCTGATTCTTGTATTTTACTGAATTTAAAAACGATTCATTTATTTCTTCCCTTTTAAATAAGCCTCTGAAAACGGTCAAAATTCAGGTGGTTACATGTATCGCCCCCCTTAAGGAATAACGGAATTACAAACAGTTTTCTTGATCTATAGTTTATATATACTAACCGAATCGCAAATAAATAAAAGTTGGTCAGAATATTTACTAGGGAGAGGGACGGTATGCCTAACTTAAGGTTTACCAGTATAGGCATATACCAAAGGTATACCTGTAGAAATGAGCCAGCTAAATAGCAAAAATCGTTAACTTGAAAGTAGGTCTTTTTATATCGATTACAGTCATCTTTATTGTCTAGCTTTAGTCGTTAATTAAACTTAGTAATCCGAAGCACTATTCATACCTACTACGTATAGTATTATTTATCGGTATTCTACCAGCAAGTAGGGGTTTCTACGGATCTCTGCAGTCTATTTTAAAAGCGTCATTTTCTTTCCAACTTCTTAATTCTACCCCGTCTTGTTGATTAATATTAGACTTGGGACAAATGTTTGATTTTCTAAGCTTCAATACATGGCGGCTATAAGTTATTTTTCTTAAATTCCATAGTTGGCTTAAGGATGTATGATCGTTTCAGACAATCCTTTCTATGTATCAGCGCTTGTAAATACTAGTTCTAATGTCTAACTGTAATTTTCTTGAATATCCTTTCGGTTTTATCTATCTAGACAGGGATTTATTTGTTCTGTCTACCTTGTTAAGGGGATTTCTTGTTTTATCGTATTGTAGACTTGTAACATTCTGGATTGGATTGTTAGGAGACAGTTTATAGATACAGGAGATACTTTAGAAGGTATACTCTGCCTTCTAGACGGAGACGACCTTCTCATTAAACGACACGCCACTGAGTTCGAGACTTGTAATATTCCAATAAACCGCATCCTAAAAACTACCGCTCGAAAGTGCAGCACTCCCCCATCTTTATACTTCAAACACATGTTTGGATGCTCGGTTTAAAATGAACATGAAATGCTGCCGAGAAGACAATATTTATGTATGTAGGTAGTGGCTTCAAAACTCCGTACACTTCCGAATGCTAACTTTCACGTGCACATCCGAGTCATTAAAATATTATTTGAGACCGAATTTTTCTCCAAATAATTAAATTAAAATTAAATTAAATTAACAGCCGGTGGAATATTTTACATTTCGGCTTTACATTAATACTTTACGTTTTATAATCTATTTTCTACTCCAGTAATTTAACGTCATTGAAATTTAAATTTGTCAGAAAAGTTCTTTGAAAGAAACTGCGGAAAGCTTACTTTCGTTAAGAAGCTCCGTAGAAAATTAAAATCTCTAAGAAAGCTTTAAATTAATTAAGAAAGCTTGAAAAATTCATCTGTCGGCTTGAAATTTTGAATAAATATATGCTTTCAATGAGCTTTCGAGATTTTTGAAGCTTTTTTTGTGAATATTTGAAATTTTGTGAAATAACCGATATCTCAATAGAAAATAGATTTTAAAACGTTAAAAATTAAGTTCTAAAGTTAGAGCTTTCGTTGCGCTTGCAAGAGTTTAAACAAGCTTTCTGCGAAAATTCCACATTTCATTTAAATTTATTGAATCGGGTAAAAATCCGATTCCAAATTATATAAATTGACATTTTAATTGTAAACTTTCAGTGAGCTTTCCAAATTTTTTAAGCTTTTTTTGGGAAAAATTGAAATTTCGTCAAAGCATCGTTATCTGAATGGAAAATAGATTTTAAAACGTAAAAAATTAAGGCCGCTGAGTAAAGCTTTCGGAGAGCTTTTACGTTTTTGTAGAGCTTTTGTATGAAAAGTTTAGTTTTGATATTTTTATGTTTTTCCTCAACTAATTTATAAACTTCCTGCATCATTACATTTTTTTCGAACCGAAGAAAATTATCGGGTAATCCGGATCAAATGTCGCGATGTCCAATATTCAAATTTCTCGGTGATTTTTCTTTTCTGGTCAAAGCAACTTTCTGCGTTTTTACTAAAATAGGCCCAAACACAGATCCCCCCATTACCAAAATTATTACATAAAAGTCATTGTTTAAATATATCAAAATCCTGAAATTAATATTTCCGAAAATTGGTCCTGTAAAATAAATAAATTTAAAGTGAATGTAAATATTATATATTCGTTTTATTATTAAACTTTTCAATTGAATTTAATTGATAACTGAAATACATTTAATATTAATACCAAAAAAAATACAGTGCGCGGCAATTGAATAAATAGATTAGATTATAAATTGTATTTCCTCCGTGTTGTACAATAATGTCCTAATCAATTATCGGGTACTGCAACTGACCTCAGTATAGAATTCGATTTGTATAAAATGTATGGAAATTATCAACAGGCGGCGGGTGGCTATAATAATAGAAAATTAATTATAAATCATGTTAATTGAAATTATAATGAATTAAAAGTTATAAATTTTTGACAACTTTATTCCAGTTAATTAATGTATTAAAATTTAATATTTTTCGAACAGATAAATTATCGAAATTGTTCGGATTTTAATTCTTAAAATACGAGTAGAATATAATGTTTGATTGATTGATTGATAATGGTTCACCTCCTATTGTGTTCGAACGACTTGAATATTATATTTCGATTTTGGTTTCTCAAAACCCCCAATTCCCATCCTTAAATATGTTTTTTTTTATTTACAAAACAACACGCCTAACAAAAATGTGTTGATTGTACAAACATTCTAAATATTTGTTCACCGTTTGATAGTTAAACACATTTTAATATTTGATATTATGCTAATGTATTACAATTATTTTTTATAAATAATAACGGGGTTTGTTGGTTTAGTCAATAATTTATCAATCCAATATAAGAAAATTCCTATTTTCTACAAAATTCCTAGCTGTAATAATGAACTCATTTACTTAATGCCTCCGAAAATAAAAGTTGCTCTTTCTATTTACATACAAGAATAAAAAATGATAATTACAATTAATTACAATTAATTGTCGACTAAAAAGTAAATCACATAAATTAGACAGGAGGGGGGACATAGGTGATGGTTTTCACAACAGCAAATTTATTGAATCCATTCAAAATTATTTATATTTAATGCAAATGACTCTATTAAATTTGTACCTAATATTTAACCATTTTCCTTGCACTCCTCTAAATGGTAGTTGGCTGTTAGGTTAGAGTCTATTAAAATACCTCACATTCCTATTTTCCTATTTTATACTCATTGTATTTTATAAACCAATTATTAACCTCGGAATAAAATACAGGACTTGATAATTATTTTGAGACGGGGTTACTTCAATACAGTAAATTCCGAATTTTTTGTTTGGAGCTCCAATAATAATTGGGGGTCCCATTATATCTTGCAGGACGTTGTAGATATATTATTAAGTTTAAGTATAAAATATCGTTACCGTAAGAAATGCGGCTCAGTAAGTACCAGGTTCCCTAATTTATCTAACATTGGTGGGGGGTATATAGTTCTTATTTTCTAAGAAAACATTAAAAGACAATATTTTCATATGGTATCCAAAGGAAGACCACCCATTTTACACCTTTTCCATATTGCACTATTATACCCAGTTTCTTGTCGCAAGCCACATTTGTTCTTTACGTTATTCCTGATAATATATAGACACTAGACGTACGGTTTTTTTTACATTAACTGGGGCGAATGGAAGAAAATAAATTTAGTGTAATACAGCCCTCATTTAGATGTGGTAAAAGATGTTCATTGTTTTCTATACTTATCGATGGTTTTCAAGAAGTTGCATTGGAGAGTATAGAAACTTCACTGATTAAGTGAGTATGTGAAAATGATTATTGAAAAAACATGAAACATGAACTGGTTTTGGAAAATTTCTATGACAATGAAACTTATGAAAATTCAGTTGTGTTTAATGAGAAAGATTTCCCATCATATCCGGAACCATCCACATCACTCTTATCATCAAATCCAATCGTAATCGTAGGTCATAATGCATCGAAAAAATGTACCGGTAATTTTAGTAGCACCGGTAGTAATTTAAATTGGAAATTTTTTGTGGAAGGCAGTCATCGAAAGGTTAGTATCAGTATAATCAGTAATGAGTATTTTATAAGATTTGAAAAATATTCTTTAAGTATTGTAGAGGGCGCTGAGCACACCTGAAATATGATCCAATTTTGTTCAAAATGTTTAGATTTTCTCGAGTATTGTTGAGTTTCTCGAAATTTCTCCAAATTTCCTTAATTTTTATGTAAATTTCAACGTTCTGAGTGTTTTAGTTGACTACTTCGCCTTCAAAATTTGATGTAATTTTACCCAAAATTATCTAATTACAAGAAAGTTCTGAAACTTTCGGAATCTGGAATAAAGTTACATTCGGAACTTAAAGCTTTCTTTGAGCTTTCAGATTTTTCGAAAGCTTTTTGAGGAAAATTTCAAATTCGATTAAAAATTCAGTAATCGGATGAGAAGTAGATTCCAAACTATTTAAGTAAAATTTGTATTAAAAGCTCTCAGTGAACTTTGTCGACTGCAATGAAGCTTTCTTGAATAAATATGAAATATCGTTGCAGTAAAATCATTTGGCAGAAATATATGTTACAAAACGTATAAAAGTTAATTCCAAACCTAAGCTTTCTTTGAGCTTTTCCGATTTTGATAAGTTTTTGTAGGCAAATTTCCGATTTGATTAAATTTTCAGTAACCGGAGGAAAAGTAGATTCCAAGTAAATAAAAATAAAATTTGTATCAAAAGCTCTCAATGAACTTTGGTGACTTTAATTGAGCTTCGTAGAGAGAATTCGAAATTTCGTTGCAGTAAAATATTTGGTAGAAAAATAGATTTCAACACGCACATCCGACGCTTAAAGCTTTCTTTGAGCTTTCAAATTTTTCAAAAGCTTTTTCGGGAATACTTTAAATTTTAATTAAATTGAATTATTCGGATAAAAAGATATCTCAAACTGAATAAAATAAAGATTTAATTAAAAGCTTTTATCAAGCTTTGACACCATCAATTAAGATTTTTTTTCGGAAAGTTAAAATTTCGTTATGAAGATATTGACCGAACGCCACTGATATTAATCGATATCTGTACACATAAAACAATATAGTGTCTAGACGTGAAATATATATGGGTAAGATGATAATGTAGTTATAGCAGAAGATGCTTAGAGATTCAATATACCAAATGGGCATATATTGCATGTCTAACCATCTTTCTCCAGATGCTTGTTGGGTTAAAGGAAAACCACCCAACCAACCACAAATACAATAAGCTCTATTCCATTATGCCATTTGAAATGGCTACACATTCATGCATATATTCCAATTGAAAATATTCAATTTTTCATTTAATCTTTCTGTTTCATGGATATACAAACACTTTTGCAGGACTAATAAATATGTTTTCTGGTTGAGCTTATTTTTGGGCGACATTGGAAACCCACATTAGAAACTGAGCCAAATTTATGTAAAATATTTTAGTAGTTTAATGGGAAACATTTATGTATGCAAGGATTTTCATAATCGAAGGAGAACTGCGATTAATGTTTAATCTAAACTACAGGAAAACCTGGTGAAGTTGACAGATCAAACGTAGAATATCAAATACCTAATAAGGTTTTCGCTGTATCGATCGGGAGGAATTAGGCGATCAGATAATTGAACTATTGTCAATTAGCCAAATTAAGAGTATCTGTGCTAAATTTCAGGACTCTAGCTGTAGAATCAATGGAGTTCGTAATAGGTTTCATGTAGCCCTGTCATTAGGGCCCGACCTACTCTGAAAATAAAATTATTTTCTCAGTAAATACTTCAGAAAGTTATGCCTAATTTATCACCAATCTTTCTGAATTTATCTTAGGTGGGTATGTGCAATTTCTGGCAGCTAGGGGCATTTTTTAAAAATGGGCAATAGGCACAGTGTATTTTCAAAATTGTTGCGTCAGCAAAGATCATAGTTATTGCTTTGACGAAGCATTTAAAAATGATTTTAGGGAATTTGGTTAGGCCTATTATGATTTTTATCAATCCGTATTTAAATTTCAATGTCAATTTCCCTCAATTTCTCAATTAAATTCCTCAAAATCTTTTAAATAAATAGATGGATTTATTTATCCTTTAAGCTATACCAAGTTAGAAAGAAAGAGGTCAATAATCAGAGGCCAAAAATGTTGCTTGGATGGTCATGGTAAAATTGCGGTAACTCCTAAATTGAACATTCAATCTAATCGCCGTTAATCGTAATGCCATTTATTTTTAAGGAAAGCAGAGGACATTATTCTGTAATTAGACAAATAAAATAAAGGAAAAATCAAATTTATTTCATTGTTCAAAATATTAAGAGCAATTCAGACGATGTTGTATTTCCAAAATTGGATTCACAAAATGTGAGATAATAAATTGAATAGAGAGAGAAATAAAAGGCAAATTAAAAATTCTAATAAATTAATAATAATTTAATAATTTAAATTTAAGATTAAATACTTAGTTTGGTTAATTAAAATTCATAAATAAAATAATAAAGATTTTAATAAAAATATTTAAAATTCGCAATTTTAAAATTGTTTCGAAGCGGTTAGTAGAGCTAATAGCATATCCTCAACATACTTCTGTCTAATATCCTTTTGACCTTCGGTTGCTATATTGGAGATAATTCTTCTATGTGGTGCATCCTAGAAATTGAAATAAAATAATTTAATATAATATTTTTTATTATAAATGAAATTGGGATGATTACTTGTCCGGTGCCAAATTTTTCTTCCTTTGGCCCGGTTGCCATACAACTGGGTGCCAAACTTTACGTTCTCATTGATGTAGCCGAATATCTATTGAGAAAATGAATTTTAATTTAAAATAAATATTCCAATAATAAGTAAAATCATACCATCTGGAATTTGTCTCAACATTACGTGGTTTTGCATTACTTTGACCAACTGGTCCATTTTCCGGATATCTAAATTAATTTAATATTTTTTATTTAATTCCAAAATTACGGATAGATTAATTTTCCATATGCTTTTCCGCTTCCACTAAAGACTATTTCCTCGTGTCGACACCATCAATAGTACTAATTGTATCACCTAATTTAATGCCTGCCTCACTAGCCGGTCCAGCTTCCGATACCTGTATCCAGAGCTTAATTTCTAAAAAATAAAGAACCGGAACACATACTTAAGCAATGTAGCTGTAAATTCTTCTTCTCTATATCTTTTTGTATATTCCACATGTAATATTTGTCCTGTTTAAAACAGTGATGGAGAACCTATTACCCACGCGTCAGACTCTGATGCACGTAGGATTTTTAAATGACCCGCGCGTTGACTTTTTTGATTTATAACAAAACAGAACAGCCAATCAAAAATATAAAAAAATAATGTATGTATATGTAGGTACAGTAGTAGTCATAGAAAAGGACTGAAAATGCATGAAAATTACGAATTACGAATAAGAAAGCTTTAAATTTCGGTTTTAATGTTAACGTTTTAAAATTTATTTTCTATCGTAATAATTTAACGTCATTGAAATGAAAAATTGTCTGAAAAGAGCTTTAAGAAACTCCCAAAAGCTTATCCAAAGCGTTTAAATAAAATATTATTTTAGTCATTATCTATTTTATCTCCTGATAAATAAATATCGGTGAATTCGGAAACTTTCGTTAAAAGGCTCTATAGAACACTAAAATCTCTAAGAAAGCTTTAAATTCCAGATTTAAATAAATACATTTTGAAATCAATTTTCTATTTCAATGATTTTACGTTAACGAAATCAAAAATTATCTGATAAAAGCTTATCAACATTTCAAAGTGTTTATCGGAAGCTTTTAATTAAAATGCCATTTTTTTCATCCCCGAACAAATTTTTCATTAAATTAGTTAAATTTAAATGAAATGTGAAATTATCGGGGAAAAGCTCTGTCAAAAATTGATAAATCTAAATCTAATAAAGCTTTACATTCAAGATTTACATTAATTCATTTTGATGTTGTTTTTACTTCAAATTAATTTATTATATTTTCCCGACTTTTTCCCGCCTATTCTATACTTTTCCCGATTTCGTGTCGACTCTTCAGAATTTTAACAATTTTTCCTCGACTTTTTCTCTAAGTTCCCCAGAATGTTGGCTCTAAAAAAGCGAGAAATATCAAAGATTGTCGGCAAATCGAAAATGTAATAGAATAAAGTACTAAACGTCTAGAAATAGTCGGTGAAAAGACAGATTAAAGTAATAAAGTTTAGAATGAGTCAGAAGAAATTCTGAGAAATATCCAGGAAATCCTGCATCCTGGAGATGTTGACCGCACGCCACTGTTCCCGTCCTTATTTCCAAATGAAGCCACTGACTTAGTGACCCACGAGCTAGTCATAAAAAAATAATGATCAAGATGTGACCCACTTCTCAAAAGGTTCGCAATCACTGGCTTGAAACAATCGGATAACGTTCGCATGAAATTATAAAAGAACCGGAACGCCGTTCCGGACCGTTCTGGTTGAAATTAAGCCCTGCCTGTATCGGTGTAGGGATAATAATACGTTTTTTGAATCGTTGCAACGCCAAATGATTGAATAAATGGGAAAGTTCAATTTTTCAAATGCTTTAGGTTTCTATAATTTCCCTTGAGAATAATTCAAATGAGACCCGTAAAAAAGCTTCCAAGAATCGTCAGAAGCCAACATCTAATTGAGTTTTGGTAGCTATAACTGTCTAAAAACAATTTTAAATCCTACAACTAATCAAAGAAGGTCTATTTTGAATAAATTGATTTTTAAATTCTGAAATTGGGAACAGATATTCCGGAAGGATCCTCCGATTTTTGGGCCGATGAACCTTAGATCTTGGTCGATACACGTCGGGTTAAATATACTACATACCGATGTCCGTCATAAAACATAGCGTAACACCCACAATTTTAATGGAATAATTTAATAATTTTTCTGGAATTTCGGATTTTGTGAGATTTCCCTAATTTTTCTCAAAATGTCTTTACTTTATTACTTTAATCTCTCATTTCTTTATTGCAAGTATTAGGAAAATGCGGAAAAGTGGGTCAAAATAGGGGAAAACAGAGAATTGATTGGAAAAAGTAAATGGAGCAAAATTGGGATGTACCGTATGTGTATACCAATAGATTCGAAACCGATCTCAATAGGGTTCGAGCCAAAAGCAATTATATAAAAATTTGTTTTGAATTAATTGATGTTGCAGGTGTGCTCAGCGCCTTAGGCGCATTAGACTGCACGCCGAAGCAATTCAGAAATTATAATTAAACAAATTAGTGAAATTGAAGAATTTCTGAATTGCTTTAGGAAAGTTTCAAAAGCTCAACGAAAGCTTTTAATTAAAATTTTATTTTTTTTTAATCAAATTAAATCTAATTTTTCTCTCAAAATAATTAAAATTAAATGAAAATCTACATTTTCGTTGAAAAATACCGTGGAAAATTGAAATCTCTACGACAGCTTTAATGAATTGAATTGAAAATTGAAGGCAAATTATCAAAAAGGTATTCATTGCCTTTTCTTGGAAAATTCAAATAACTTGGGAATTTTTGATAAATAATTCGTCCTATGAGCTTTCGAGATCTTTAAATTACGGTAACGGGCCGTTATCTGGATAGAAAATAGATTTTTAAACGTAAAAAGTTAAGTTAAGTTTATGCGTTAGGTAGGCGTTTTCCCGGCGAAAATACCTTTAAATCTGAAGAAAAGTCGAGAAAAAGCTTAGCAAAAATTGTATTCTTTCGAAAGTGGAGAAAAGTTGCTATAAAGGTAGTAAAATCCTTGTCCTTTTTATGAATTTTCCGTTTTCAAACTTTTCCCAACTACTCCTCGGCCCTACTCTACTTTCAACACTTTTTTCCGATTAATTCAGATTTTTATAAATTCCTCATTCGTTCTATCAACTTTTTTCGTACATACACGACTTCTTCCTAACTTTTCCGGACTTCCTTATAAATTTTACCCTCGTTATTCAGATTTTATAATTTTTTCAAAACTTTTCCTGCATTATTCTGATTTTTAACGACTTACCTGACATATTCAGACTTATAAAAAATTTTTCCCGACTTCGATCGATTTTTAATGATTTTTTTCTGCTACGTGCCTTACTTTATGGCTTCTTCTGACGTTTCTTAACCTTCTTCTCGTATTGTTTCTGCCTTTCCCTGACTTCTCTTACTTCTCGGAATTTTACCGAATTTTCCAGAATTTTCCTGAATATTTGCCTAAGATTTCTAGACTTTTTCTGACTTTTGTCTAACCTATATTATTATGCTTTTCAAGGACTAGATTCCCTGATAGTAAGTTGATAAGTTGAATGGTTAGATGCTGTGTTTTGCTTCTTGCATTCAGATGGAAAAGTTCCAGACTGTATATTTTAAGAAAATTAGTGGATAATCTTATCAGTTCAACCTAATGGATTAAATTAAATTTTCTTGATTATATTAGTGATATATTTTGATAAGAATTTAATTATATCTTAAAGGTTACCGCACAATTAATCACTTCTTTTATTCGAGAAATGGAGGTTATTTACCCTTCAGTTTAGCTTAAGTTTCGGACGCCTAGGGTATTTTATACATTATGTTCTTTATTTAAATTATTGGGATTGAAAATAGATTTTAAAACGTATAAATTTAAAACCGATATTCTCAAAATTTCTTCCAGCTTTCAATTTTCCACGGTACTTTTTATCGGAAATTTCGGAATTCATTTATCATAAATTGTGGGGCTAAATAATTATTGCTGCTGCGGTAATATACAATAACATTTGTTTCATTTTGTAAATTTGAGAAAAATTAGATTCCATACTGACTAAAATAATATTTTAATTTGAAGCAAGGGTATATTTGCAAAATTTCAGGACCTTAGCTACAAAAATGACTGACTTCCTTATGGTTTTTGGAACTCCTGTCATGAAGACTCAATCTAGTACAAATAGAAATTATTTAATCAAACTAATCAAAAGGAAGGTATGTTAAACAGATTTCTGTGCAGAATTGTAGCCCGGTAGATTCATTTCTTCATTAAACCATATGTAGACTACCGTTAGTTCAAATTTAGGAAATTGTCAGTGTAGGTGGTGGCTCAATCTACCAGATACAACCATTTTTCCGTAACGGCACAATGCTATTATAATTATTTCCAAATATTAATTGTTGTATTTTATTAAATGTTAGTTTTTCCACCGAACTTGAATTATAAATAAACCGGAAATGCTGTTCGATAAATAATTTATGTCCCTAAATAAATTTATAATTTATATTAAAAGTACGAGGTCGGCTGGGAAATAATATCATGTCATTCTACTTACGTATATACCTGAAATATGAGTTGATGAATTATAATTGTAAGATAAAAATAAAAATGCAGCATGAACCTATCTCTGTGAAATTGGCTGTTTTGTTAACCAACCATCCTGCTACCTCAATTATAATTAATTCGAATTTTAGTTAGGTTTTATTAATTTTAATTACTCATTATTACTAGATTTTTTCTACATCATTTTATCGTCAGGTTTCCTATTATTCTATTAAATAATATTTTTATATTTCGAATAAATTAATTTTGCATAACATAAAATTCTGTGTACCATTAAATGAACATGGTACCCCGCCGTACAATAGGATAGAATAGCAATTTGGTTGTTTTTTGTTTTATCAAAATTATAATTTTATTTCTGGTTTGAAATAAAATAAAATAGGAAAAATATTAAAACAATAATAACAGATTTATTAAAATTAAAATTAAATATAAATTTAATTTTATGTATTGAATATGTAATTAATTATAAAGGTAATCAAATCATAAATAAAATTAGTTTACTTTTATTTGGCATTTTGTATTTCAAAATGTTAAATAATTTACAGGAAAATATTCTTCCAAAACACCCAAAAAAAATCTAGGGAAACAAGTATTTATCCCACCAGCCGCTGGTATGCTAACTTTATTTTAAAACGTTTTTACTTACGATCGTTAAAATCGTATTAAGGAAAGTGTGCTAGAATTTATGTTTCTTGTACTCTAATCGTACTTACAATAATAATACAAAAAAAAAAAAACATGTTGCGGTGAATGAATAGGGGGATGGTCAAATGGGATAGATTTTTTTTTATTTAAGATAGGCGTGATTCCCGGGGTTTATGCACCACCGCCGGCGCTATTTTATATTTATTTTACCTATGGAAACAAATATTTACTAGCATTTATGCGCTAGCTTCCTCTAAATCCATTGTTTGTGCATTTTATCGTCGTTGTAATAGACGGGTGGGCTATTAATAATTTTTATTTTTTTAGTTTATTGGTTTAAAATTCGGGGAATTTAATTTCGTACGGCAATATTTAGATTAGAACTTTATTTAATCGATGCGTTTTATATTTTTTTACGTTAAACAAAATTTTTAATAATAAAAATTAGATTCTAAAAAATATCCTGGCTAGCCTAAATTATATGCTATATACGATTCCAAATAATTACCGAAAATAAAATGTTTTTTAATGACATTGAAATTATTGTGGTTCAAGTTTTTATTATGACTGCATAATCATATGTAATTTATAGATTTTATAGAAATTTGATAATATACATCAGGGGTGCGCAGCGCCTAGCACATAGGGTATTTTCATACCCCCATATATAAATGAAAATAACTAAGATTAACATGGGAATTAGAAAAAACCGCAAGAAGATCATAAGAATAAATAATTTTATAGTTAAGAATTTGAGGAACAATAGATTTGTAACCTTGAAAAATTAAATTTACATATGTAGGATTCGGCCCGACCAACTATCATCCGTAAAAACGTAATATGGATAATATGGATAATATATGGAAAATATCTTATTAAGGTGACTCATTTGTAATGACACCTTATAGTATGTAAGAAATTT
>JANTOP010019926.1:0-13390 GCA_027564815.1 Symmerus nobilis | reverse complement strand
GAAAAATAATAATGATGCACACAAGATAAAATTGTTTTGTTGACTGATTTTGATAGCTATCAAATGTACCTTCAAAAGGACATATATATAAAGTTCGAGCTATCAGGATATTTGTTAGTACGGACATCTAGCGTCAAATTCCGGTTTTTAAGTTGTACACCCGATAGTAATGCACTTTCGAAAGTGTAATACATGGATGCCATACATGGATTCTTTCACTCTTACCCCGTATGGCCTCTTGCACTTTCAAAGTGCAATAACACCTACATGGTTTCATTCATTACCGTATGGCTTATTACACGTCGCCAGAAATTCGATATATCTTCTATCATTTCATCGTGAATTGGATCTCCCAAATATTGATCTGTAATTCTCGAGCTAATACGGCGCAAATGTTCTACCATTACCGTATCAAATTTAACAAAAGTTTCTGCCAATTTAGAAAGTTTCCATTATATTTCTCGTAGAGCCGTATTCACTAATCTCTGAAATTCAGATTTCGAAATATTTTTTAATTTTGTCGATTATTCAGTATTAAAGCTTAATATTTATGATCACACATTTTCTATACGAAGAAAATATATTGCTCAGATGAATTTAAATTAAGTGTGGGTTACTAAATTTTTAATTTTAGTTGGCGCCCCTTTATAAAGGCGCCCGTGTGCGATGAACAACCTCGCTCCTATGGAAGCAGCGGGCCTGCAGATGAGATGTGATGAGAATCACCCTGTATAAGTGATAATCAGATAAGCGAATTAATCAAATCCATATTAGAGGCAATGTCGAATTGCATTAAAGGGCATTGAATACGCATACATTACATAAATCCCATAAAGTAATGTAAAAACAGTACAATAACCTGACATTTAACACTACATTTTGTGCAAATGACTTAATCAAATTACAATAAAAAAAAAATACGAAACAAATATTCTAAAAAACAGATAAAATATTTGCCATCGTCTATAGGCCATTTTACGGGAAACAATGTAACAAAACGATTTTACATCTTAATATTCTCTCTATGATATGGAATTCTGTTTTATTCGCTTGATTATCATGCGCATATTTCAAATATCATTACCCGATCTTTTTGTGCAGATTTTCAGCTCGGGAATACAACGGGTCGAAAAAAAGATAAGCTAAGTAGGAGAAAAAAAAAATAACGGAAATGAAGTGGTTTACTGGACAATCTAAATCGTATATTACAAAGTCTGTGGCATTGGAATAGGGATGCCGAAAGAGGATTCACTAGAAGTGCCTATTATCAATTATTTCAATTATGTCTAAATATATCTAATTAAAATTAATTGTAATGTAAAATTAAAAAATTAAGATTAAATTAATTATGAAAAAATAAGTCCATCTATCTCTAATATTCAGCCTGAATACTATTACCACGAGAGGTCAATATTTCTACAATAGCTCTGTGTTCTATAGCCTGTTTTTTATCTATATCCTTTACTGCTCTATCTATAAATTACATAATAATCTTGTGATAAAGAAAATCATTCGACGAAGTCATTGGCTCCAAACAAATCGAAATCCTACAATTTTTTAAAATGCGTTTATAACCCATACAACGAATTGCACGAAACATCGTTCTGGTATAAATCAAAGCCCAACAACTTTCTTGTCTATAGATTATTAAACACAAGTATTTAGAGTTGTAGCATATATATACCAGACTTTGTGTCAGACGCATTGCAATTCCCATCCCCTAACCCCATCATGTGCCGAACGAAAAAATGTTTCCATATCAGAGACGTATGATGAATCGCATCAACAGTAAGAAAGGAGAGCATACAGAAGAAGAAGAAGTAGAAAAAAAAATATCAACAACCCCAAAATGAACCCAAACAACCCGAAATACAAATATAGAGAAAACCATTCCGGGGGCAATGCTTTCAACGTTCATCAACCCAAAATAATAATAGAAAATACGAATAACAAAATAAAAAAAAAAAATAAACAGACTCAACATAAAACAGGCTTGTAAGGTATAGACGTACCTACCTATATCCCTTTAAAAAAAACACAGAGCTTAATATACTTATATATATGGGGAAAAAGCTTTGCCCCAGACAATCGCATGTTTACGATACGTTTCTCGTTTATATCGTTGTCATCATTACGATCGTCTACGACGGAAAAGTGGTTGTGTGTAATATAATATTTGTAGCTTGGGATTTTATTATCCCATTCAAATGGAAAATTAAGCCCACACCACCATTCCCCTCCCGCAAGCCACCATGCCTTGATAAACAATTCGTAACATTCTACCCCATCATTTCCCATTGAGGATTCAAGTTAACGTTATATCACATATTTGTGCTCAATAAACAATTCAGAATCGAATGCAGAAAGTATATTTACACCAAAATATCGGTCCGCGGCCCGATTTGAGTCTCCGGGCTTTCAAGAAGTTAATTTAACTACCTACTAGAAGTTAAATGTTAATTCAAAAGCTCCACATCAACTTAAAAACTAAACGAACGCTTTAAGTTTTGAAAAAAATGTTTTCAGATCAAATTTTTTTCCGAATAATTAAAAAGTTTATCAAAACTCAAAATTTTCCTACAAAAGCTCCACAAAAGCTTAAAAGCTTAAACAACGCTTTTGGTTTGGGACATCATTTTACTCAAATTGACACTTACTTTCCATTCAAATATTTTAACTAAAATAAAACTTAAAATGTCACGACAAAAGCCCTACATAAACTTACGAGCTCAGCAAAAGCTTTAAGTTTTGAATACAATTTCATACGTTGTCAAATCTAATTTTTATTTCAATAATTAAAATTTAATCAAATTTGATACGCTCCTACAAAAGCTCTAAAAAAGCTTTTGATGCTCAAAGAAAGCTTCAACTTCGGGATGTAATTTTAATCATATTGAAATCTACTTTCCATCCAAATAATTTAACTGCAACGAAACTCAAAATGTTAAGTCAAAAGCTTCACATACACTTCTGACCTCAACGAAAGCTTTAAGTTTTGAATCAAATTTTGTACGTTTTGAAATTAAATTTTATTCCGAATAAGTGAAATTCTAATTAAATCTGAAATTTCTTACAAAAGCTCCAAAAAAGCTTAAAAGCTCAAAAATGATTTGGGTTCGAGAAATAATTTTATTCGTATTGACACCTATTTTCTAGCTCAGCGAAAGCTCTAAATTTTGAATAAAGTTTTATATCTTTCAAAATTTAATTTTTATCCGAATAAATTAAATTTTAGTCAAATCTGAAATTTTCCATCATAATTCGGGCCCCAAGAATTTATGGGTCGGTCCCGTATTTGTATGGAAGGATTGAGATGTCCGTTTCTAGTAAACTCCAATACCTAACTTATATGGACGATGTCAAGATAGTCTCGAGAATGATGATTGTTTATTGAGCATAGTTAGTTTCTCATCAATTCCACAAAAGGACTAACATCCTATCTGTCAATTCTGTTATGTTCGTCCTTTTCTCAGAACATTACATCGCACATAATTAATTAACTTTAACTGATTCAAAATTAGCTGTGATTATTTTTGAATGTACGACACGTACGTAACATATCACACAGGTACAATGGATGCGAGTCACTCTAACTACGTAACCACGCTTCACAAAATTCAACCAGTCCCCGAGTATACCCAAAAAAAAAAAAATCAAAAAATAATAATAAAATTCTCTATGCCCAGATGCATGTTGTAGATTTTAAAAGGTAAACGACCTAAATACCCCAATCCACCCCATTTATCGTTAGGCCATTGTACCGATAATGCAATACTCCCAAAAAAAAAACGAGAAGAAAAAAAAATTAAATAAATAAAACGAAGAAAAATAACAAGTCTCCTGAAGTCACACAGAGGCTAGATAAATGGGTTGGATTTTTTTTTATGTTCAATATGAGGGTTAGCCGACACAGGGTTGGCATTTGGAAGGATGGCAGGAAGATATGCAATGGAATTGAAAATCCTATCCAGAGGTTCTTTTACTCGGTATATTATTATATAATTTTTGCGTACACATACTACGATAAGGGTATTAATATTTCCTTTTTTTTCGTATAAAGGATCAGAAGGAACCATTTGTTTAGAGTAGACATGCGATAGTTAAAATCGTACAGTATACCGATGTATAGATAGAGATGGATATTGTACAAAAACGTCGATAGATGATCAGGAAAATTCTAGACATTGGGTTTTCTCCTTTCCTACTTTTTTTTGTTTTAGTTGGGAAGTCATGCGGATTACTCGTTATTTTTTAAAACTAATTTTAGGTCTGCCACCCTCTGATTGTGTCTTATAGATTTTTTCATTCCAACCCGATTATTTCGGAAATTTGACAACCCAACCGAACGGTATGGATGATACAATCGACATGCTATCATATTACTTTTGAAACTTATGTTAAGAGGTTCTTCAATTCAGAGATGATACACAACCACCACTACTCTTCTCCTGTTTTTCTATCTTGCTGTAGATACATGTCATACAAAAGTGGACAAGAGGCTTCTTAATAAATTTCCTTTTTCTATCTAATGAAAATAACTTTTCATACGTTCTACTGAATGTTACGAGAGGGATCGGGTTGAAGGATTTTTAATAATGATGTGATACGGTTACGGAACATAATGCCGATTATACGATATGACAACTAGAGTATTTGGAGAATATTGCCAGACATAGATAATGGACGGCAAAAAAAATTAAAGAGACCAATGTCCAGATCATTAGTATATTGTTAAAATAATAAAAAAATCTAGAAACTCTGACTGTTACATCTGTGGGGGGTAAAATAAGACGTACTTTTTGTATGGATTTCAACAAAGTAATTAGACAACTTTTGGGGTAAAATGAGACAATACGAATCTATTAAACTTTGAACACGAAAATAAGAGTGTATTGAATTATACACAATTAAGGAAGATTGAATTTTGCCCAAGTTTTGTACAGTTTTGAATATCATAATTAATGAAAATGGAAAATGAATGGTTTTCCACGAATACATTTGGCAACAAATCGAATATTTTTATAAAACCATCAATCATAAGAATTTTTTTCCGGTTGCTCATCAATTTATATTAAAAACAAGTTTTCATGGCGAAATGTTCTGATATATAATTGATTTCATAGAACAGGAACTGCGGCGCCACTGTACTAGTATCAGATATTTTCTATCTGATTTTTTTCCTGTCGAATAAATAATTTTTAACAATTTAAAAAATATTATTTGATGAAAAATTTCATACATTTCGGTCGGTGGATTGAAATGTGATTTACAGCTAGAGTATTACATAATGCCAATGAAAAAAATGAATCACAATAGGGCTAAGACTTTAGATTTAAAATTAAATTAAATTAATGAAAATAATTAATTTGATAAAAATCTTAAAATTTGGGGAGAGTACGTAAATTTATGGAATGAGGTACCGTTCATCCGATTTGCCAAAAATTTTAACCACATATCCTACTCCAAGGGTCGGCAACCTATGACCCGCGGGTCACCGAGTGACCCATTTGATAATTTCAAGTGACCCACTTGAGTTCTGAAAAGAAAGTGTAATATGTAAAAAGACAAAAATTACAATTGACCTGACGCCAATTATATAATACTCGATGGAACAACCTAATCATTTATGTTTCATTAATTTTATGCAAAATTCTGTAGATTCGAGTTTTTTCAGTATATATGGGGCAAAACACGCCAACTCGGCCTACGTTTAGATTTTGGGTCTTCGATATTTTTCAAAATTTTTGATGGGATAGTATCGGTTGAGAGAGGCCTCCCTGATTTTTTTCAGATTTTTATCTCAAAGATTTTTTGATATATCGGTTTTCAAAAAAACCGCTTTTTTTTAAAGGTCCATAACTTTGCGAAAAATGGGCCGATTGGGATGGCTTATTTTTTTTGAAACTTTTAGTTTTGAACACACTTTAAAAAAAAAATCGAAAAAATTTTCAAAATCGTATTTTGACAAAATTTTCAAATGTTTGATATAAAATCTTGATTTCCAAAAGACACGTAGTCATAGATTTTTTTTTAAATTTTCTCAAAAAAACTGTCACTCATTCCGCAACTTTTGAGACTAGTGCGATCATGGGATCTCGATGGAATCTATTTTTTTCGAATTTTGAAATTAAAGGATCGTATATTTAGTTTTGATATTTTTGTATTTTTTCTCATCTAATTTAGAAGCTTCCTGCTTCATTAGATTTTTTAGAATGTGAAGAAAATAATTGGAAAATCGACATCAAATGTTGGGATGTCCGATATTCAAGTTTCTCGGTACGAGCTCTTACGAATTTCTGATTTTTTTATAGTTAAATTTCGACTATTCCGAAATATTTAATTTTTGTATTTTTACCTAACTGTTAAAGCAACTTTCTGCGTTTTTATATTTTTTCCGGCCGAAAAAAACTGCACAAATATTCTCCACATCTTATGGAGACGCTGAACGTACGCCACTGCTCCACTTTAATAATTTTATCTCACATTTAAGCAGGGAAGAATTTGAGGGCAACATATTCACCAAAAAAGGCTGTTTTAAAAGTGAGAATACCACTGACCCGAAACGTCTTCTTAATACTCACATTTTGACCCGCAGCCTAAAAAGGTTGCCGACCCTTACCTACTCACTAATGGTAACAATTTTCTCCACAAAAGCTTTGGGTATAGGACACCATTTTACTCGTATTCAAACCTATTTTCCATTAAAATATTTTAACTACAATCAAACTCCAAATGTTCCTCATCGAAAGCTCATCGAAAGCTTTAAGTTTTGAATACAATTTCATACGTTTTCAAATCTAATTTTTAATTGAATAATTAAATTTTAAACAAATCTGATACGTTTCTAAGAAAGCTCTACAAAAGCTTTTGACACTCAACGAAAGCTTCAACTTTGGGATGTAATTTTATTCGTATTGATACATACTTTCCATCCCAATAATTTAACTGCAACGAAATTCAAAATTTTAAGTCAAAAGCTCCACATAAACTTTCAAATTCAACGAAAGCTTTAAACAAAATTTTTATACGTTTCGAAATTTAATTTTTATCCGAATAAATTAAATTTTAATGAAATCTGAAAATTTCTTAAAAAGCTCCATAAAAGCTTAAAAGTTCAAAGAATGATTTGGGTTGGGGACATAATTTTAATCGAATAATCCAAATTGCCTAAAATCATTTTAAATTGCATATTCGTGCAAAAGCTATGTTTCCAGTTGATAAAAACGCATATTTTCAAAATTGTCTATTTTTGCCAAAAAAAACATTGCCTTTTTTTGCTATTTTTGAAAAATTCATCTAGCACAGGGGTAGTCAACCTTTTATATCTACCGCCCACTTTTCTATTTCTATAAATACTAGCGAAACTAAATAGTGCATATCTGGCTCAATTTTTGTAAGGAACAAATGAAGGTCTCTTTTTTCGGAACCGTGCGTGCAGACTAATGCGCAGAGGGCGCAGAGCACATCCAATTTCTCATAAGTCTTGAATGAAGTTAAATTGAAGTTCAATTAAACAAAATCATTTAAAAACTGACTTATTGAACTGATTTGTTGATTTTCTTGAAATTTTCTTAATTTTTTTTTTACTTACAATTTCCGCGTGTTTTAGTTGACTACTTCGACTTTAAATTTTGATGAAATATTGCCTAAAATTACCTAATTTCAAAAAAAAGTTCTAAAATTTTTGGAATCTGGAATAAAGTCACATTCGGAACTTAAAGCTTTCTTTGAGCTTTCAAATTTTACATAAGCTTCTTGAGGAAAATTTCAAATTCGATAAATTCAGTTATCGGATGAGAAGTATATTCCGAACAAGTAAAAAAAAAGCTCTCAATGTATTAAAAGCTCTCAGTGAACTCTTTAGGGACTTCAATGAAGCTTTTTTGAATAGATAAGAAAGATCGTTGCAGCAAAATAATTTGGCAGAAAAATATGTTAAAAACGTATAAAATTAAATTCCAAACCTAAGCTTTCTTTGAGCTTTCCGACTTTGAAAAACTTTTGAAGGCGAATTAACCATTTGATTAAATTGATTAAATTTTCAGTAATCCAATGAATAGATGGTTCCTAGTAAATAAAAATAAAATTTGTATCAAAAGCTCTCAATGAACTTTGGGGACTTTAATTGGGCTTCTTAGAGAAAATGCGAAATTTCATTGCAGTAAAATATGTATAGTAGAGAAATAGATTTCAATGCGTATAAAATTACATCCAACACTTAAAACTTTCTTTGAGCTTCCAAATTTTTCATAAGTTTTTTGAGGAAAACTTTAAATTTTAATTAATTTAATTATGCGGGTAAAAAACAGATCTCAAATTGAATAAAATAAAGACATGCTTTGAAGTCATCAATAAAGATTTTTTTTTGGAAAGTTAAAATTTCGATACGGAAAAATTATTTTGATAAAAAAAATATCATAAACTAGAAGCTTTTTTTAAGCTTTTGTAATAAAGCTTCAGATTTAATTAGAATTTAATTAATCAAATAAAAAGACTGAATTTCCCTTATCATTTTCTTTAATTTACAAACTGAATTTTCCGAATTTTCTACCGGAATTGGAAAATGTAATGAAGCAGTATTGTTTCCTAATCATCAGATAAATAAATTGATTTATCAAAACTTAAAAATAATCAACCCCCGAATTTTTGTAAGGGTTGAAACGGGGGTGTGGTTACCCAAAAGACCACTTTTCCGAAAATTGGTTATAATTTCCCGTACAATTTAAAATTTTAAAATTTCACTTACAGTATTTCAGGGATGATTTAATAGAGGTAATGAGATAAAAAAGTTAAAAGGTTATCTAACAAAGTTGTATTTTTTAGATAGCTTCAAAAAATTATAATTTATTTTCGGGTCCATTGAGTCCTAGCTTAATAATAAAGGTGGTAAGTTCTTCAAAATTGTGCAGATGTTGACCGCATGCCACTGTTCGGAAATTATTGTTCCGTGTTGTTGTACTATTCGGAAAGTGCTTCAATATCAGACAAACCTCCTACCGCCCACCATGAAAGCTGGAACGCCCACTAGTGGGCCGCAGGGACAGGTTGACTACTCATGATCTAGCAGATTGAAATTATTTCGAACAAATATTCTGTAGCTAATTTGTAATGATTGGAAATAAGTATGAGGCATATTACCTAATGATTACTTTGAAGAAATCACTATTATTTTTAGTAATTCACGTTTTTATGACATTCGATTGGAAAAGTACAATGAAATTTCATTATTTCTGCAGGTAGAGCTCTGAAATTTGGCATATGCACTCTTAAAGAACGTATAATTCAATATACAGATGATTTATAAGAATGAAGTCGAATGGGAGATTCATTGTGTCTGCCTGAATTTACTGCCCTGAATACGGGCCAACATCTAGTATTATCAATAAAATAAGTGAGCAGTCAGTCCCATCTGCAATTTTTTTATTGTCATTTGTTGTCCCATATACCAAAAAAAAATTATGATATTTGTTTGTTATTTTCCTTTTTTCATAATTCATATGAAAATTGCTGAAAAGCTGAAAAGTTTTCTAAAAAAAAAATGAATTTCCATTGAAGTGAAAACTGATATAAAATATTTGTAATAGAAAATTGTCAAAATGTAATATTTGTTTTTAAAATAAAATTTAATTTGAAAATGTTACTACGAACACATGGGTTTTATTTACAAATCAGGTCAATTGCATAATTAGAAAATATGTAGTAGTTTACTACTTAATTTGCAAACTTAACAATTTAATTGCAGGTGGGCAACTATTAAGAAACGATGTGAACTTGAATGGTTTTCAAGATATTTCTCAGGAATTGAATGGATGAAGTTACGTTATGTCCAGAGTATCTAATTAAATAATCAAACTTCTTCTCACATCTCATTTATCAATTAAATTTTATTAAAGGATGTTGAAAGGTGTCTTGTATATTTATTTATATCATGCATCGACATCAAATTAAAAATCGAGTAGAAAAAGGGCTACGATGAGCTACCCTAATCACGCCCGATATATTATTGAAGAACGAATTTTTATGATCTAAAGTAGCATGCCACATCCTATTACCTCTTATTTCGCGCAATAAATGCCTATAATTTATTTGATGTGAGTGTTAAAAACTGTCCCATTTACTTGCGCAGAGACCACCAAGTGATGGAATTGTACAGATAGAACACGCACGGACACGTTTAACATTAATCGGACGAAAACGAGAGAATCAAGCCCAGTAAATTATAACTATTGTGCGCACATTAATTAACTTTATATTTTTTTTCCCGCAAACCATAATGAAACCTGATATGCGAGAAAATTCTTCTTCGATTCATTCTATAAACTAGGGGTTTGCCCGCTGATTTCACGGAGCCCAAAAATTAAAGAATATTGACATAAGTGGTTGGTTGGTTATTTAAATAATTATTCACTTTTTATCCAATTAATTTAATTAATAAGAAATCCGGAATATTTGTACAAAAGTATTGAATAAATTTTAAAATATGTAGAGAAGCTTTTAATTTTAAATAAAATGTTATACGCTTTCTAATCCAAATTCTTTCCGAATAATTAAAATTTTATCATAACTGAAATTTCCTGCAAAAGCTCCACAAAAGCTTAAAAGCATAATGTATGTTTTGGGTTTGGGACATCATTTTAATCGTATTGACACCTATTTTCCATTCAAATATTTTAACTACAATACGACTCAAATTGTCAAGAGAAAAGCCCCGCATAAACTCTCGAGCTCAGCGAAAGCTTTATATTTTTAATGCAATTTTATATGTTTTTAAATTTAATTTTTAATTAAATAATTAAATAGTAATCAAATCTGATACGATCCTACAAAAGCTCTGCAAAAGCTTTTGGTGCAAAAAGAAAGCTACAACTTCTGGATGTAATTTTATTCGTATTAAAAAGTAATTTCCATCCAAATAATATAACTGCAACGAAACGCAAAATGTTAAGTCAAAAGCTTCCACATAAACTTCCAAATTCAACGAAAGCTTTAAGTTTTGAAAAAAATGTATTAATTTTAAAATCCAATTTCTATCCGAATAATTAAATTTTATAAAAACTGAAGTTTTCCTACAAAAGCTCCACGAAAGCTTAAAAGCTCAAAAAATGCGTTGGGTTCGGGTCATAATTTTACTCGTATTGACATCTGGACAAAACGCCGACAAAATGTTCCGACAAAAGCTCCACATAAACTTTACGAGCTTTAAGTCATGAATAAAATTTTGAATTCTAATTTGTATTCAAATAGTAGATCAAATCTGAAATTTTCCAACAAAAGCTCTTCGAAAGCTTAGAGGCTTAATGAAAACTATAGGTTTGGGATACAATTTTATACGCATTGAAACCAATTTTCATTAATGAAATGGAATTTATCAAATTTCATAAATTCGAAAATCCGAATGTTTCAATAATTTTTTAAAATGTGGAAAATTCTATAAAAATTAATTGCATGAAAGTGGGACACCATAAACTCTGTTTTATTTTTACTTCGAAGTTATAGTTAATGTTCGGATGTTTCATTAAATTTCCTGGTTTTTATAAAATTCTATTGTTAGGAAATTTCTAAGTTAGAATTTTCTACTGTACGGTGGTTGTCCGCTAGGTATGAAAACCATATTCGTTTCGGGTAAACATTCCATCCTAGATGAATTTGAAAAATTGTTTACCAAATTGTAGATAAAAAACAGGAAGAGGGAAAACTGGATTGTTGAAAATGAAATGTTCATCTTCTAATCTTCCCTATAACCTATCGTTTATCTTCCACTCCTTCAGACATTTTATTTATTAAAGTTTTCTTGGGTTATTTCTCCGTAAATATTTTCCTATATCGTCATTATCATTATGATAAAATGCACATTTCAATGTAATTTATCATCGTCAAACTCGGTATAGAAATGGGATTTTTACAGTCAAAATATTTGTGTTTTTCCTTTCGTAATATCCGGGACAATTTTAATCCATTAATGTTGCGAATTGCATTTATGCATTTACATATTTTGATCTTCATGGTTTATCGTCTTTATGGGAAATACATAAAAATTTGTAGACGTTTAGGTGGATGGGTCGATAAGGATGATTAATTTTGACGGAAAAAAACCCGTGGAAATTTCTCGAGTCCTGATGAAGATTGGGTTATGAAAAGGATAGTTAAAATGGAAATTTTGACCACTCCTTATACGTACAAAAATCTGTATTCTTCGTTCCTATAATGTTATTTATAAAATATGGAAATTGAATGCACTTTCGTATGCAGGCAATTCTTTTCTATAAAATTACACAACAATTAATAGTGCAACAGGTCGTCGTCACCATATAATTCATTTCATTGAGGAAAAAAGAATCATAATAATAAAACAACCACGGTACATTTCAAACGATATCGCATAGAAAATCATATGGAAGAGTAGGTGTGTGACTATACTTGGAATTTAGATATTCTTTCGCTAGCATAAATTCATATTTTTTATTTTATATCGACCTATAGTACTGCCGTACGAGTAGTACAATTATTCAGGTCAACTCTGGAATCAAGAAACCTAGTTGGAAAATGTCCCATTAATAAATTTCAAATGATGGATTTGAAGTCGAAAAAAAATCGGAAAATTTGATAAAATTAAAAAATAAATGGAAAAAAAAGTCGGATAAATCTCACGAATATCCAGCGACATTCAATAGAAATCTGGGTTAAAGTCGGGAGAAAGCAGGAAAATCTGCCCGCAAAGTTAGAAATTAAAATTTGATAGGAAGTTGAAAGTGCTGATAAAATTGTTGCTAAAAAACTAATGAAATCTAAAGGATCGATAATTTTTATTTCGAGCGGGAGAGTTGACTATAATAAATCAGGATATGTGAAACTGGTATTGAATTTCTATTCCTGCATTCCCATTAACCCCCACATTATGATAGTTGATTGAAGCCCCTATTAGCTAATACCATATTTGGAAATTTCTAATACATAAAGAAAAATTGTTAAGGTCCAATATAGGTGGAAGGTTCTTAAAAAAAATCAAAAATCAAAAATAAAAGTCTAAAGAGCAGATATTTGAATATTTCCCTGGAACGGCAGTCGGTAGAATCAACAAGAATTTGATGTCTTTTCGGCCATCAAAATGGTTCAGTCTTGCTGAATGTCAGTTTATTCTAATTGGTAAATAACTAATGATATTAGGCAGATATAATCGTGGTCGAAAGCAACCCCTCCCCCACCAAGAATTTAATAAAATTATACAGCAATTTAAACGCTACGCAGACATTCTCGAAATATCGATTTGGATTCATTTTTATTTTCTAAAGATAAACTTGGTACGAAAAAGCATTGGGCAGTTGCGCCAATTCAAGAAATTCTTAATGGGAAGGGGGGTAAAAACTTCTTGGGAGGGGGGGGGGGGCGAACG
>JANTOP010019915.1:0-13392 GCA_027564815.1 Symmerus nobilis | reverse complement strand
ACTGAATCTAGATAGGAGAAAGCGAAAATTGTTTTATTTAAGGCGTTAAGTGGGTTTTGAAGGCTCAAAAGAAGCATATTTTTACTAATTTCTATTATAAAATGAAATATTTTATTTTTTCAATTCAGGTAATCAAAGATACATATTTAAGAAGTACTTACGTTTGAAAATTTTAAAAATTCAGCCATTTCCCCATTTCTTGGGACCCCTCACAAAAAAGTTCTCTTGCCGGTGTCCCGATAACTCATGACAGATTCATCTGAAATTAAAAAAGCAAAGATTTTCTATTAGTAGATGTGTTTAGCTCGTGCTTGAACTATTGAAATAAAAAAAAATTAAAATTTGAATTTTTGGCGGAGTTGAACCCAAAATCCCATGTTTTTTGGTACAATTTGCGCCACGTATTATCTTGTAATATAAGTTGGGATAAACAAAAAAAAATCCTTCATTCAAGCACTAGATAATGTTATTTTGAAGAAGTGTGCAAAATTTGAACAAGGTCCGTTCATAACTTTTTGAGAAATTTTGACAACCGGCTTCAAAAACACAGTTTCTAGATAATCGCATTTAAAAATTTAATAGTTAGTCGGTGCTCTTGACTGTGCGATAACTCTCTAACTAAATATTTAATATTCCGATTCATCCTTTTTCCAGTACATTCTCAATATATTATACTTTTAAAATATGTGAAAAAAATCGATTTTTGGAAATTATAAAACCCACCTAGCCCCTTAAATAATAGAAAGTTGAAAGTGCAGGTCAATCATATAAATTAATACAAACAAACAAATAAATTTTAAAAAATAATATAAATTTAATTAAAAACAAAACATACAATAGTTCTAATTTTTCATTTTTCTTTAATCTTACTAGGCCCATCAAACTCTATCTTTCTTTTGTTCAATTTTTCCTCCCGCCACACCTTCCGGAAATTCATGATTTGTCTTCCTTTTTATTTTTATATCTTTTGTATCCTTTGTAGGCAATTTCTCACTTATAATTTTTTTGAACTCTTACTTCCTAAGATCTACACTCTACATCAGACTTGGAGCAAGTTTCAAAAGCTCATCGAAAGTTTTTAATTAAAATATTATTTTAGTCATCGTCGAACCAATTTTTTCTCGCGACAATTAAATTTAAATGAAATCCGAAATTTTCGTTGAAAAATTCAGTGGAAAATCTATTTTTTATCCCAATAATATATAACGTCATTGAAATTTAAAATTGCCTGAAAAGAGCTTTAACCAAACTTCCAAAAGCTTATACAAAGCTTTTAATTACAATATAATTTGATTCATAATAAAATCTATTTTATCTCCGAATAAATAAACTTAAATGAAATCGGAAACATTCGTTAAAAGCTCCGTGGAAAATTAAAATCTGTACAGAAGCTTTAATAAATTGAATTAAATTGAAGCTTTCGAGATATTCGAATCAATTTTTTGTGGGAAAATTTGAAATTCTGTAAAAAGACCAATATGTGGATATAAATATATTTTCAAACTTACGAAATTAACTTCGAAACTTAATTTGAAAATTCGCTAAAGGATCGTTACTTGAATTAAAAATAGATTTTAAAACGGAAAAATAAGGTTCCGGAAATAAAGCTCCCTGAAAGCTTTTAAGTTTTTGCAGAGCTTTTGTACGAAAAGTTTAGTTTTGATATTTCTGTATTTTTCCCTAAGTAATTTAAATAAACAAATTTCCTGCATCATTACATTTTTTTTGTATTCAAGGAAAATTGTCGGTAATTCCGGATCAAATCTCCATTCTGTCGAGAATTTGGATGAGAGTAGGGGATCAAATTGCTGTTAATGCAATTTTCATTGTAGACACAAAAAAATGTAGCATCGAAGAATATTCCAATTTAGTCGAAAAATATTATGGTTAATTCAACCGAAGTGAATTCTATTTTATACATAAATTTGAACTTTATTAATTGCATAATTTTCGGGTAAGATTGTTCATGGATGGGTGACCTGAATGTAGTAATTTATCCTACCTAACCCGAGCGTATTCTACTAAATTTAGGCTTACTAATAATTTCAGCTACTAATAGTTTCTATTCATTGTAAGGATGAGTAATAAAAATTTCAACTTTCCTAATAGCTCTCTATAAAATTTAGATTTTCTGAGATTACTCGTATTAACAAATAAACTATGAAAACCTTACTAAAACAAACACCAATAGTAATAAATACCTTCATGTTAGCCGAATAATAGAAGAAAAACCTGTAATTTTAACATTTTATCCAATGTATTTAGCAAAATCAATATCCATTAAAAATCAAATTTATGAATGATAATTTTAACAAGAAATATTTAAAATTTCTAAACCCAATTATTACACATGTAATTCAGCATTATTAGAGGTACTTGGTAACATGTTTTTTATCGTAACAATTCAATAAATGTGTTGAAATCCAATTAAAAATCGTTTAGATGCATTTTTTGTTGCATGCAACCCGGGAGATTTTAAATATTTAGTAAATTTCTCACTACAATCATCGATCTGTAAAGTAGAAATTACATTACAATTACGTACTACCTATTAGTTCAGATATTTTATATTTATATTATACATACAGTCAACTCTACAACTCCCCAACCGAAAAACCCCATAACTTGTAATTTCAAGGCCCGCTTATCTCAAAGCCTTTTATCTTAATAAAAATCATTTAAATTAAATTAAATAAATCGTGAAAACCAAAAAATTTTATAAATTAGATTTATTTATGAAAATTGGAAAATTGAAAAAACTTCGTTAAAATTGAAAAATTATATCAATTTTAAGATTTTCAAATATTTTACTATTTTATAAAAATCAGACATTTAATAAAGATCACAACAAAATTTTTAATTTATAAAATATGTAGTTTTGCGTTAATTGTTTTTAAATATGATTCATTAATAATTATTGATCCAGTAATTTAAAAAATAAACCATTTCCTAATTTTCCACATAAAATTTGAAAGAATTTCTCGATTCCCATAAAAGTGATAAAAAATTTGTAAATTTTCGATTTTGTATGAAATTTTATAAGACCAAATTCCGATATTTTTTCCAATTTCTGTAAAATTCTTTAATTTGCGCAATTTAATCTTGAAACAATTTACTGATATACATGAAATGTTTGTTCAGAATTGATGAAGTTTTCAACGGAAATTTCCCAACCCATTTCTTAAAAATTTTCACAATTCACATTTTCAAGGCATATGTGTCTTAAAATGCAGTTTTAATAATTTTTTAATCAGTTGGTTTTAATAAAAATCTCTTAGTTGACTCCTATCTCGTAATAATAAGCACCATACGATTTTGACTTATGCAGATTAGACTGTAATATTATTATTTATTTTACAGGTCATATCTTGTTAATTTATATTATTTTTTTCCGGCAGGTTACAGAGAATCTTTTGGAGATTTAAATGGCTACCTACCATGTCCAAAAATGAGTAAAACTCACTGAGTTATTTTACTCCAGTGAAGATGGATCATTGAGTAAGCAAAATAGAAAAATAAAATTTATAATTTTTTTCGCGAAGCCGTCGGAAACAATTAGGAGATATGGTTCCTGCAAGAAGGTTGAAGGTGGAGCTTCAGCGCCAGTGCGACAATCGTCCTCCTGATAGACATTTTGGAGATTCTTGGTCTCCACCTTCACCAGATTATTTTATTTGGTAGCTCCAGACTTCTTTTTAAGGGACCGGTTAATGTTAATAAACTGCGAAATATCGAGGGAAATTTATATTAATAGATGAGATGCATAAATTGTTGTGCAATTTTTTGCCTGGTTTTACTTTTATACCTTCAAAACATTTATTTACATAATATCCTTATCATGCAGTTGCGTGCAGTCTAATGCGCAGAACGCGCTGAGACATTTCGAATTCCTCGTGATAACCCTTTATCATTTATACTTGTATATATTATAATTGAATTTTTCAGATCATCCATTAAATGATTGATAATAAATCATCCATTAAATGATTGGGGACGGGTTGGGGGGAGGGGGGGGGGGTAAAATCAGATCAATCTAAGTACCCCTATTTGGATACGTTTTATAATGTCTACATTTTAAATTTTCCGGGTAATTATGACCATTTATCAAAATAGTGTCAATTTTTCATACGACACCTTTGTTCTACCCTCTAAAATCAGGGGATGAACTCTATGGAAAAGTTTGTTCCACAATTTATTCATTTGATCTTTAGGTTTATTTTCACATTTTCACTAAATCAAATTTTCCAGTTTCCGAAATAAAATTACCCGGACATTTAAGTTCTCCACAAGATAGTCAGTAAAATTGTATTAAAAAAGTGTACATTTTTCATAGGATACTTTGTATCTACACCCTAAAAACGGGGGATGAACTTTATGGGAAAAGTTTGTTCCACAATTTCTTCATTTGACCCCTAGGTTTATTAACACGTTACCAGTTAAAAATCCAATGTTAGATTAGAACAATTTTGAAAGAAATTTTCTTTAGAAATTCTTGCGAAAATTTCGAACAAAAATCCATGAATTTGATTGAATTTTGACAAGTCGAGTTTTAAGGGAATTTAAAACATATAAGTTGGTAGATGACCTTCTAATCTTTGAGTATAGATAAATCACGTAGGTCATCTCCTATTTGAAATTATATTGAAAATTCGTAATGCTAAATTTTCCGGGAAATTTTAACAATTTCTCTGAAAACAACCGATTTTGCTGCTGTTTCGTTTTTATATCGACCCGCCTACAATCAGGAAGTGGTTTTTAAAAAATAGATTGTTCCACAATTTCCTCAATGATTCCTCAAATTTAATTTTTCATAATCACATTTTTCGATCCCTCAATAAAATTCTGTGAAATTCAGAATTTCACAAGCGACGAACCAAATTTCAGATAGCAGCCAAGCAGAGATACCAACATCCAATGAAACTAATACAATTGCTAACATGTTGTTAAGGTTATAAAATTCTGACTGCACGACGCTGTTATCTTGTATAATCTGAAATACGAAGCATGAAAATAATATTGTCCTTGAACTTCTAGTGGTGCTGCGAAAATCATCAATTCTTACCACATACCATTACCTTCCGCTAAAAAGCAACAAAAACCAGCAATCCAATTGCTCAAATCAACTTATAAAAATTTCAAGTTCCATATTGATTTTAAGTATTTTATTTCCTTTAGGGTATTTGATATTAACAGATCATTAATAATAAGAAAGTAACTATCCAAGTACGACCACCAATTGAACTATCTTGAACTTGAATAAATGAATTTAACTGGTTAAAAAATAGCCACAAGTATTAATGATTTTTTTTTTAAGGAAATTGTTCAAAAATTCTTTCACGGCGTCCTTTAAAAAAATTCCCAATTACAAAATACAAAATTACATCGATTCTCTATCACATTTTTGAAAGGTATATTATGTGAAGTACAAATGTTATAACAATTAGCGGTATTAAATGTACTGTAATGAAGCTCAAATATTTTAAAAAAGATTATTTAATAAGGATCATGAATCTAATTAAAATATTTGTGTAACATTTATTGTTACATATATAATTATTTCGAGAGAAAAAAATAAATAAATAAAAATATTGATTGAAAATAAAATTCAATTGAATTTAATCTTAAATTTATATCGTTTTCCTATATGCACTTATATAGTCTGATCTCTGTTGCATGGCTGGACCTTTCCAATTTAAAACATTTTTTTTTTTGTTTCAATATAAAGGTCAGATGGTAGGTGTGGTTGGTGCAACATTTAAAACTGTTTCAATAATACAAACGTTATGTAGTTGAAAATAATAGAAATCTAGTTCAATTAATTCATCATTCTGGTTGTATACAGATACAAATTTTGCGGACAAACAAATATTTTTTATTATTTTATCTCTTTAAGGAGTAACTCTAGATTTTGCAAATTTTAAATCCGACATCGTTATTATTACATTCTAATATTTCAATTTTTAATTGTGTACAACTGCTAATAAGATTAACCATTTTTTTTAAAATTATATTTAATTTTGTAAATGGAGATTTCATTCGATTGGAGAAGCTTATTAAGTAGGGGTTAGTTGTTGAAATATAGTTGATTTCCTTTGTAGTGAATATTATTTCGTTTCCTTTAACAACCGTGCAGATTGAAGAACAACACCGAATATTGATATGGAGAAACAATGTTAAAAGATTTTCCAACCGTGCAAAAATTATACATGAAGCAGAATGCTATTGTACTAAATGTTGCAGCAATTGTACAATTATTTTTTTTTTTTTCGTTTATTTGAGAATAATTTTTTTTAAGAAACCAAAACTATTTTCCTTTCACTAAATCTGTCGGAGTTACTGTCGGTTAAAGGCGAGGTCGATCAAGTAGGTACTTTATATACAGAATTCGTTATAAATTTTTTTAATTTTTAAACACATTTTAGGTCTTTATTCGGAACTGTACATTATAAGCTATTATTAAATATTGCTGCAGCTAATGAGTTTTTCTGTTTTACTTACATATGAGTATCATTCTCTCCTCTTTCTTTAAAAGTAAGTAATAGGAATTTTCTGATATCATTAATTACTTTAAGTAATTCGCGATTTTTAAGAAAATAGTAGAATTAACGAGAAAATTGTTTTCTTTTAAATTTTTTATATTATAATAAAATTATGTGTATAATGGATGATCTAAGGGCAGAACTATCAAATTAACCAATAAAATCATAAACATCAGTTAATTCTATTACTTTGTTCTATAAATTTCGAGCATATCGAGATTTATTGCATATTGCGTAAGTTGCTGGCTGTTTAATCTTTATATGTACCTATATATGAATCGACTATTTTTGATTTCAGAATAAAATGAATATTTTATTTATAATAATAAGAATAATATAAATAATAATAATTAAAATTGGGTATTGGGTAATTCATTACTATATTTATTAGAATGATTAAATAATTATAATATATCTATTATTATCTATTTCTGCCGAAACCTTTCCCATGGCCCAGGCGGCAGGGCCTGGGATTTTGATAACTAATGTTAAGAAGTCTGGTCTATTTTTCCACTGTAAAGTATTAGTCATAGCGGGCACATAAATAACTTAAACATTTTTAACTTTAACAATAGGATTGTGCTCCTTGTTCCATTTGTGTATTATACCACTTCTGGAATTGAATAAATAAAAAATTGAAATGGTATCGGGTTGGATGGATTGAAAAGCATTTAATTGAAAAAATTTCGATTCCATATTGTATATAAAATTTTTGAGCATTGAGCTTTTAATTTTTGAAAGGCTTTTTACTGCGGAAACTTCGAATTTCATTTAAATTTAGTGCTTCGGTTTAAATTTAGATTCCAAAAAGTATAAAATGACATTTCTATTTTCAGCTTTTGATTTGACTTTGTGCATTTATTTAGCGAAAATTTCAAATTTCTTAAAAAAAACGTAATGTAAATGGAAAATAGATTTAAAATTAAAAAATACAGAGTTAAAAGTAGAGTTAAAAATAGAGATAAAAATATTGTTCGGGACTTTAGGCTTACTTAGAGCTTATGATTGTTTGTTGAGCTTTTTGTGAAAACTTCACATTTCATTTGGATTTCATGAATAAGATAAATATTAGATTCCAAAATGTATAAAATGAAAGTTTAATTTTAAGCTTACGATGAGCTTTCTAGACTTTTGTGAAACGTTTTTAGAAAATTTTACATTTCTTTAAAAGGTCGTAAACTAGATGGAAAATAATATTTTAGAACGTAAAAAATTAGGTCAGAAAGGTAAAGCTTTCATTGAGCTTTTAATTTTTCAAACACTTCTTTGATAAAACTTCATATTTGATTTCGAATTAATGAATTGGATAAAAATTACAATCCGATTGATATTAAATAAAATTTAAATGAGCTTTTCAGACTTTCGATGAGCTTTTCAGACATGTGTCGACTTTTTTTTGAATAATTTGAAATTTCTTTAAGGGCAGAGGTTCATTTTTTTGTGGCATTTTTTAATGAGTTTTCATGAATTTTTCTTGGGGAAACAGTGAGACCTATTGAGAAGTTCTTTTCCGTATCATTTTTATTGATAGTTTTTATGTTTTTAGAAATTTTTATAAGACGATTCGTTGCGTCGTACTCGCTTGGCGCGCTATACCGCAGGATGCTTTATTTTAAACGGGTGGCCACGATATCTCAAGAACCACTGAATCGATTCACCTAAAATTTTCACGAGTTTCTTCCGAATACATTAACTTATAACTTGAATTAAAGAAAATAGGATACATAAAAAATTACGACCTGTAGAATTTGAAGAAGACTGAAAAACAAATACTCGACAAATAAAAAGAAGAATTCGTTTTTATGGCGCCATTTTGTTATATTCAATTTTTTCAAAAAGATCTTAATTCAATTTCATCTGACATACCCAAATATACACACAGAAAAATAGGCCGGTGCGACTTCCACTTATATCCATATGGATATAATTTTCTTATCCCATAGGTGTAAATAAACACCCAAATAGCGGATAAAATTATATTTTATCCATTCGATCATTTTGCCTTGTATTAAACACCATTCGGAGTTAATTCAGGAAATATCTTTATAGGTGTTTAAAATGTTATCCGAAAAAAGTAATATTTTAACATATTTATTCCTGTCATAAAATAACACCGAAGGGATAAAATTATTATCACATTTCGGGGTTTTTGTCAGCGTATTTTATTTTCTTTGCCTGTAAAGCCCAATAAAGTCTAATAAATGTTTTATGCAATGGCAAAGTTGCAGCTTTTAACAGAGGGAATGGGTTCGATCCGTGGTAGCGAGGAATAATTATCTAAAAAAAAAGGATTTTCTATCGCCGCAGTTGTCGAATACTAACTTCTGTATATGGGAGTAGGCAAAAAAACCTATAAACCTGTTGTTGTCAATTAACTTAAAAATGGTCAATAACAACAGGTTAAGACCAAACATATAAATTTTAAATAATAATAAATTATAACACCGATCGTAGTGAAATTATATATCACAAAAAATATTATTAATATATATTATTCGGATTTAATAAACTTATCCAAATAGGTCGCACCGTTGGGATAAAATATAAACTTATCCGAACGGATGGACCGTATGTGACACCGAATCGGATAGGAATTAACACCGTTTTTCTGTCTGTGTACCTTGTTTTTTTTGTGTCAGATCAGTCAAATGAATGCACTGAATCGTGGCCAACAGATAAATATAGCCTCCTGCAGTCCAGGACGCCAACCGAGTACGACGCAACGAAATATCTTATAAACATTTTTTAAAAACATAGAAACTATTAATGAAAATGATACGCAAAAGAAGTTTGCAATAGGTCTTACTGTTTCGACACCAAAAATTAAATTCATGAAAACTCATAAAAAATGCCAAAAAATTGTCCTCTGCCCTTAAAAGATCGTAAAATGAGACGAGAAATAGATTAAAAACGTAAAAAAATAACCACCACAAATCAAAGCTTTCTCTGAGCTCTTAAGTTTTTCCAGAGCTTTTTTCCGAAAAGTTTACGTTTAATAATTTTTAATTTTTCCTCAACTATTATACAAACTTTCTGGATCATTAGATTTTTTTTGGACCAAAGAAAATTTCCGGGAAATCCCGATCAAATGTCAAGATTTTTCGATACAAATTTTCGACCAATTTCTCATACAAATTTTTGACCAATTAAATTTTAAATTAAATTTTTGGATACATGCAATCAAACAATAAATATCTTTTGTATAAAACTATAAATCCTACAAAAAAGTAAAGTGGATGGGTCGATTTGGACGATTTGGATTTGATTTTATTATTCTGAAAAGTCGTTTTAACATTTTACTAAAAGGTGGGAAGTGGGTATTAATAATTTGGATCAGAGCTATAGGTTTTACTCATGGGTACGGGAATAGCCCCTCCCTTAAAGCTCATCGTTACCACACATTATCACCCATTATGCATGTTAAGAGAATTAAACAAGTACGAACCCTTATCTGTTCGGCAGGAGGAGTCCGCAAGTCTGACAGTTAACAACCTATATAATGATTTAATGTCCTTTGGAGAGAACTATATACGTTTAAAACTCACTTCCTTGGAATATGTTCCGAGGAAAGTTTTATGGGAAATATCCTCCTTTTTTTGCGGGTTTATTTGGGAGGTTTTCCCATCAGGAGGACATGGATTGCAGAAAATATCTGGAATTAAAAGAATTATGAATATAAATGTATTATATTATTTTTCCAATTAATTAAACATATAAATTAAATAAATTAATTACAAATGAAAATCAAATATTGTTTTATTATATTTTTATTTTTATTATTAAATTCACATTTCAATTTCAGTCCGACTGCCCTGAATTTGAAAATAGAACGATTTTGGTTCGAAATTTTCCTAAGAATTTCTAAGGACAATTTTCTTTTTTCAAGAATTTTCTAATCTATGATTTACCAGGAAATGAATCTCTAATGTATGAAAGAGATCGTAGGTATCCATTAGGTCAGTTTTTCCCAACTCTCAAAGAAATGAAAGTAAGATATACTATTCAATGTCAGTTTTTATGAAAACTCTTCCTCTATTAGGAGATAACTTACGATCATTTTCGAATATTCATTTCTTCTTGATTTCTATTGATTTTGACTTTTTGATTTGATTTTGATATTAAAATACATCTCTTGAATAATCTAATACATATTCCGACACTCATTAAAAACATGTATTTGCATAAATAAAACAAATATTTGCATACCAAATTTCTGACACTGAAATTATGCATTTGTTAATACAGTTGTACTAGTTTAAAACCTATTGGGCATTTGTTTCCGTTATGAAAAAATGCAAATATTTTAGCATGGGAAAACTAGTTTACTAATTTTGAACTTGATTTTTTAAAATCGTAAAATTAATAATAATTTCAATAATAGGTGTGAAATAAATGTCTGTAAGTAAACAGGATTACGGATATATTGTTACATAAATGCATTTTCCGAGAATTAGAGATACCTTACGAAAATCATTATTTCTTATATCAAATTAATAAAAATATGTCTGTATAAGGTTAGGTATATATTTAATTGAGATCAGTTTCAAAAAAAAGAGGAAGCAGCTATTATGTCTTTATACCTCCTGACTCCAATTAACTCCCAAAAATTTAAATTAATTAAATTTATTATACAATAAAATAAAATATGTTTCGGATTAACAATCCTATTGTCGGAATAGGTTTGATTGTTCATCCTTTTAATAGATCCGTTAAGAGACAATAGAAAACATAAAAAAAGACCCACGTCTTTCGCATTACAATTTGTTTATTTTTTTAACATGTGAGGTCTAAATAGATGGATATGGTCAATTCCAATTCAAAAAAATTTATTAAATATATTATACGAAAAGAAAATCAATTCAAGGTCCATTTTATTGTCTAACAAAATTTACGTCTTTAAACATACGAATTACTCGACCTTTAGTGTTCAACATTGTTTATTATTTAAGCATAAAAAATATATTAAACCCCATTAAATGTATGTGATTAATGCGAGAATATAAAAATATATCTACAAATTTTCATAATTAATAACTTTGAATGAATTAAATTAATTAATTTATATTTTATTTAATTCTTTTTATTGCTGAATTTATTATTAATATTATGTTTTTAATAATTTTTAATGGTAATTTAAAAAAAAATCTTTTTGATGTATCACCCGGAAAGTTCTATTTCTAATAATAACCGAACATTGTTTTCTTAAGATGTAAAAGGTTAATTTTATTACATTGTAATTACCGAGGATAAAATAATAAAAATAAATATTATTTTTTATATAAATACAGTTGTTTTAATATTAAATTATAATTTGTAGTTCCGGACCAACCCATTTTTTAAAATTTATTTATTATTTGCCTTAACCTAAGTAAATGCTTTTTATTCAATTATAATATTATTACATAAATTAGCAAGTCTTTTAACATTTAATTTTTATTATGAATAAATTTTAAATTTATTTACTTTTAAATATTAATCGATAATTATCCATTAAATTACTAGAAGTAATTAGTTAAATTTTAAACAGATACTAATTATAAATTTTAATGGATTAGTTATTTTATTTACATTTACGCCCATCAAAAATGTAAAATTAAGTTATTTACTTTAGAATTCCAAAATCAATAATAAAGATTATTGTGCATTTTGTTCGATAATACAGAAGAGAATTTATCATAAATCCTTCACATGTTTTATTACTTATCGACTATTGGTATCTATCTGTTAAGGACAATTTATCAACAGACAATTTATCGAAAATATTGATTGACATTGAAATATTGGTGTTAGGCATCATATACCTAACATTTTAAAAGCTATTTTCAAGAAGCCTCTTGAAAATGCAATCCATAAATTTGATCGTATCTATACTAATAGGATTTATCCAATTCTATCGCGTTAATCTTTTATAAATTAACTGTTACTTTATAATCGATCAATTAATTATATACACATTTTATTGGATGCGATTATCTAAAGATTGACATTATAAAAGAAACCTAATAATTAATAAGCTAAAAAGCTATAGGAAATTTATAAACCGAAGGAGTTCCATTTAAAATTGATTTGTAGATTTAAAAAAAAATATATTAAAATTAAAATCTATAACTAGGCAGGCATGCTATAATCTGAATCACTTGCACGTTTACTGATGGCAGTCCATGGTATAATTCGACCCCCTATGTCCGCTTGTATCAATCCAGTTGTCCCTGAAAGAACAAAAAATGTATAAGAAAAGTATTTTTAACGCAATTGTAATAATTGTAACGTGTTATTATTCCGAGTATAATGTCCGATGGATAAAATTAAAATTTTATCGCATACATGTGGGGGCTCTCTTAATATAAAATGTGAATTAACGAGAAGGACATTGCACGATTTAATTAATCAAAGAACAGAAAACCATAACCACAGAGATTAATAGGATATTATTACAATAATTATCCACATGTTTTTATTTTATTCTTATTTCTTTCTTTATAAATAATAATAGCACATAGATTATAAAAATGGCAAAATAAATATTTGGATTATTTTATTTAACACAAAGAGTTAAATATATAACATTTGTAACAAATAAAAAGTGGGAAAACAGTATAAAAATCAAATTAAAACACTACACATTTAGTACAAGGTAACTGAACAATGTTGTCTATAAAAAAGATATGATTGAGTTCAGGTGAAATTTCATATCAGCTATTCAGAAGCCAAAACATATCCAACTCCATTATCATCATCATCTATACCTTTCACTCCTCGAGGGAGTATAGGTGCTGCCATATGGAAGTTTCTTTGACTTATTACGCGATTATTTAACGATTGAGGCTAGGTAGTCAATCTAGCGCTCAACCGT